>RJWT010009819.1:13411-24903 GCA_004365215.1 Cuniculus paca | reverse complement strand
GTTTTTGTAACCTGAGAGATTATTTCTGATCTGATTTCCTCTACAGCCTAATGGATTTGTTTCTTTATTTTGGTTGCCATCATTTCAGAAATTTCAGGTGTACGTCTTCCAGTTTATTCTATGTTGCAGTCTCCTGATGGACATCTCCTTGTTCTGGGTAGGCTAGAGGTCTTGCTTCTTCATCTTGTCATTTTCTATTGAAAAATTTTTTATTTTGTTTTCTGTGATGATCCTTGTGAATTTTTGTAGTAGATAGCTGTATCACTAGAATGAAATCTTCGCTAGGAAAAGTCTGCTCTTCAGGAATGTCTTCTGTGGGTAGGAGACTCTTGGTTTCTGTCTGTCCTAAGATCCTACCTTCCCAATTATTTAGCAGTGGGATGTTGATATCTGTTTGACTCAATCCCCAGTCCTTGGGTGCAATGCTATATTGAGGTTATTACCCCAGAGCTTCCCAGTACTGTTACAGGAGGGAGAACAACTGATTAGAACAGATATCACATCCTGGCTAAAGTAGTAAAATTAGCAATAACAGCCGGGCATGGTGGCTCACGCCTTTAATCCTAGCACTCGGGAGACTGAGACAGGCGGGTCATTGTGAGTTCGAGACCAGCCTGGGCTACAAAGTGAGCTCAAGGCCAGCCTGAACTGCATAGTGAGACCCTGTCTCAAAAAAAAAAACAGGGCTGGGGATCTAGCTCAGCAGTCTAAGTGCCTGCCCAGCAAGCGCAAGGTCGTGAGTTCAATCCCTGGTGCCGCCAAAAAAAAAAATAGCAATAACAATAGCATCAAGCATAATTTCAAAACTGACACACTGTGGTAACTATTGATTTTGTACTTTAGACCATAGAAGCAAGATCTATAGTTATATAACAGAGGTGATAGTACATTAGTGGTTTGTATGCTAAGTATTTTCCTTTAGCAGAGTGGTTATGCCCTGTGGTGGGGAAATTTAGGGAGGGTATTGTGTAAAACAGGGATAACTAGGAAGGAAGTAGAAGCAAGGCTGGAGGGCAAAGGATGGTCACAATGTTTGGGAAACTGGAGAAGGGGATAGAAAAGAAAGGATAAAGGAGTATTCAAGGGATTATCTGAGTTTGGTCTCTGGGTTTGGGGGGTGGAATTAATTTTCTGTGGCCTGAGTTCTCCCCAGCTACTTAGAAAAGAAAGAAAAAAGAAGGAAGAAAGAAAGAAAAAGGAAGAGGAAAGAAAAGAAGAAGAAGAAAAAGAAAAAAATTGAGAAAAACCAGCCGATTACTGAGCCCCTGTTTCTTCCTTGGCTGGTTGCTGGTCACATAATGTAGGGGAAGGTCAGGCACCTGGCTTCCTTGATGCCCACTGCTGAGTTCCTCTCATTCAGCATATTAAGAATGTCATTCCATTGTCCCCTGGCTTTTGTAGTTAGAATGGAGAAGGTAGTTATCAATCTACTTGCCAGTCCTTTGAAAAGGTCTGTCTTTTCTTTTCAACTGCTTTTTTTTTTTTTTTTTTGTGGCCCCGGGGATTGAACTCATGACCTTGTGCTTGCCGGGCAGGCACTTAGATCGCTGAGCTAGATCCCCAGTCCTGGTGTTTTTGAGACAGGGTCTCACTATGCCGTTCAGGCTGGCCTTGAGCTCACTTTGTAGCCCAGGCTGGTCTCGAACTCACAACGATCCGCCTGTCTCAGCCTCCCGAGTGCTGGGATTACAGGCGTGAGCCACCACGCCCAGCTTCAACTGCTTTTATGATCAACTTTTATATTTGTTATTTTGAAATTTGACCACAGTGTGTTTAGGTATCAATTTTTCTTGCTTTGGAAATTGGTTTTGACTGCAGAATCTGAGGGTAAGTGTCTTCCATTGATTGAAGAAAATTTTTGACTATTGTTTATTCAAATCCTGATTCTTCCTTATTCTGTTTTCTCCTTCTGGAAGTTAAATTAGACTGTTACTGCACCTTGTCACTCTACTCTTGATCTCTCACCTGCCTTTCAAGTTTTTCCCTGTTGGCTTTTGTCTGCTAAATTCTGCATTACTTTTTCAGGTAGATTTTCTAGTTCATGAGCTCATTTCTAGATATACTTTTCCCTCTAGAATCTTACTGAGTGATTTTAAAAATCTTTTTAACTTGTTTATTTAAAAATTAAAAGTATGTTTAATAGCATTATCTTCTATATTATAGTATTTCAATATCTGCCGTCTTTTCAACTGATTCTATAGTTTGTGCTATCTCTTTCAGGGCAACTTGTTTTATCATGTTAAGATTTTTGAAATCAAGTCTGAGCAACCTCAAAGTTGGTACCTTTAACCTAGCCCAAACACACCTGTGTGGCTTAGTATTGAGAAAAGTCAAAATATCATTCTTTGGTTTTACCTAGGTCCCAGTCCAACATATAGAAACCATCCTTTTGTGGCTATTTCACCTGCTTTTTCATTTTTTCTCAGTTTGTAATATTTTAAGAAAATATTTAGTATCTTAGAATAACACACAAACTATTTTTCTATTGGTGTGTTGTTTGATTTGATACTTTGGTAAAGCTAGGATCATAATAGACTCTTTCCAGTGTTAGTTTATAAATACATTATAGTTAGAATTCTGCCTTCTGACTATCATTGACTTACATGGAAGGGAAGGGTAAATTAGGAGGTCAGCTTGTCATCACCTTGCACCCTCATCAATCCAGCAGTAAGCTCTGCTTTGTGCATTGCCAGAATGTGACTTGGGTCTGCCATCTTCACTGCCATCACTAGTGCAGGCCTTTCTCATTGCTTGCCTGAACTCCTTGTGCTGTCTCTCCACTCTCCCACGGCAGTGTGTTCTAGATGAAGCACTAAATACATGCTCCAGCCTTACCACTCATTCTTTTCTGAGTGGATGTCAATCTTCCTACTCTTTTCAAGTTGTTCAAAGTTGATGTTAAAAATTATGACTAGATACGCAAAGGAATAAGGAATTTTTCCAAAAGAGATACACACATGCCCAATAAGCAAATAAAAAGATGCTTGACATCGCTAATCATTAGGGGACTACAAACCAACACCACAATAAGATACCATTTCATTTCCATTAGGATGACTTCTATAAAAAATAACCCCCAAAGTAGAATACAGCAATGCTGCCAATGAATTGAAATTCTTGTGCTTCTTTGCTGATGGGGATGTGGAATCTTGTGCCATGGTGGAAAATGATATGGAAATTTCTTTAAAAATTAAACATAGAGTTACCATATGAACCAGTAATTCCACTTCAGAATATATAGCCCAGAGAATTTCAAGTGGGTATTTGAATAAATTTCACATGTGTGTATTCACAGCAACATTATTCACAATACCTGAGAGGTGAACTGTAATGTCTATCAGTAGATGAATGAATAAACAAAATGTGATATAGACTTACAAGGGGCAAATATTCACTCTTGAGAGAAACTCTGACATATGCTACAACATTTGTGCATCTTGAAGACTGCAAAGTGAAAAGAGCTAGCTAAAGTAGAAAAATGCTATGTGATCCCACTCAGATGTCATACTTGGAGTAGCCAAATCCACAGGTAGAAGGTGAAATGATAACAGCCAGGGGATTAGACGGGTGTGAGCATCTGCAACTGGGAGTGTGGAGTTTCAGTTTGGGATGATGAGAAAATTCTAGAAATGGATGGGGTGATGTCTGTATAAGAGTGTGACTGTACTTAAGCCACAAAATGGTACACTTAGAATGGTTAAAAATGGTAAATTTTACATGACATGTATTTTGCCACAGTAAAAACAATATAAAACAATTGTGGCTATTTGTTATGTTTCCATACAAAACAAACCTTTTCAAAACAGGGACCAGTGCTTTTTAAAAGTTTTATTTATTGTAGGAAAATATACATAACATAAAATTATAATTTCAACCACTTTGAAGATCACAGTTTGGTAGCATTGTGCATATTCACATTATCGTGCAACCATCACTGCTATCATTTGAAGGACTTTTCAGCACCTCAGACAGAAATTTTTGTGCCCAGTAAATAAAAACTCTTCTCTCTTCCTTCCCCCAATTCTTGGGTAACCTTTATTTTACTTTCTGTCTCTATGAATTTATCTATTTTAGTTACCGCCTATAAATGGAGTCATAAATTACTTTCCTTTTATGACTGGCTTATTTCAAATGGTATAATGGTCTCAAGTTCCACCCACGTTGTTGCAGAGTTATTTTCCTTTTTATGGCTGAATAATATTCCACTGTATGTATGTTTCCCATTTGTATGAGCATCGATTTCTCTGTGATGGACATTTAAGTTGCTTCTGTCTTTCCCTATTGTGAGTAATGCTACCATGAACATGTGTTTACCTGTTTATAGACACCTATGGGTGTCTTCGATACGGCCATTCTGAGTACCAGCTGATATTTGTACAGATATGGCTAACTATGTTGGTAAGTAGGTGAGTAAGTGAAGGCTGTGCTGGAGATATTAAGATCTGGCTTTGAGCTCCATTACTAATTAACTTTCCATTTTTAGACCTTTGCACATCTAAAAGATTGGGTCAGTGCACCATGCTTTATTAGGCTTAAGGGCTGATGAAGTTTCAAACAAGCTACAATGTGTGAAATCTCTTTGTAAACTAGAAAACTATACAAATGTGTGGTTTAAAAGAGTGCCTTTTAATATGAGAACACATCATTATTTACTCTGAAACTTCTCCCCATGAATACTTCAGAAATACTGTTTACATGTAGGAGGCAGACTCTTACATTTCTTTTCTGATTTCTTCAATTTAAAATCAAGTTGGTACCAACCTCGACGAAAATGTTAGGATATTGCGTCTCCTTCTTCATTTGATTTTTAGCTTCACACAAATGGGCACACTGCTCTTATAAAAATGTGGCTATCACAATACATTGCCAGTGATCTAGAAGCAAAGGCCTTTTCCCTAAGTGAATCATTATCAAGGTCAGATAATCCAAGTCCATTTTTTCCTTGAGCGCAACAAATCCGGGTATGAGCCCAAGCTCTTAAACAGTGTGCACCAGCTTAATTCAGAAGCAGGCTATGCATGTGAGGATGAGCATTCTTTCACCTCCCCAATAGCTGTGCACAAAGCCAAACACATTGGACAGTAACCCACTCCCCACCTCCTTTATTTGAAATGTAATAGGTAAACTTACAGGGGTGTGATTTTGGGAGAAAGGCTTAAGAAGTTCATTAACAACCAAATTTTTTGGGTCGGTTCTGAGAAATGTTACGCTGTGACTAACGATAAAAATATTATGGTGATGAGAAGTTATTTTTCTTGCTCTCATTGTGTGCTGTGTGGTTCAGGGCTCTGGTCTTGTCTGGACAGCTGGTCCACCACAGCATTTCCCCACCAGCCTCAGGGCCACCGCATATTGTGGTATCGCTGACACTGGCGGTTGGCATTTTTGTAAGTTCTTGGTCAATTAAATTCAGCATTTGACCACTTGTGCTTTCTGTGCTGTCCTGTGCATGTGCCAAAGCTCTCTTCCTCCCTGGGAAAGGTTAGACAAACACAGCATCACTGTAACAATGATCACTTGGGATTGAGTGGCTCAAGGTCAGGGATGAGGAAATCCTGAGCTGCTGGTACTGGTGTCCAAATCAAGATCTTTGATCCTCATTCATCTGCAAACAGCTATTTGGAATACTATTCCTGCCGTCTGCCCAAATACGACTCTACACTTATCTCCACATGCGAAACCTCTCTGAATGCAAAAGGAGCAGTATGTTTTATTCTCAATTAATGTCCTTTTGAATGATTTGGGGGGAAAAAAAGTTTTGTCCTGGTGTCATTTACCTAAAAATAAGAGGCATCAATGTGGAAATTATGAGATCTTCATATTAAAAGTAATTAGAATTATATAAACTTTTGTGTGGGTAGCACACAAAGTCATCGGCATATTTCACCATCTTAGATTTGGGACAAGCGATTTATTCTCAGCCAAGGCAATGACAAGTTGCAAGTTGTCCAATACTAAATATGTGATAATAGAGCAACAGGTTGCCTGTCAATTATGGGTAATAAAACCTTTGCTGTCACCACCTGCAGACCTTCAACAGCGCCTCCTCATTTCCTGACAATTTTGCTCATCTGCTCCAAAAATTTGAACATATTCTACATTCTGTCTTCCAACTTTTTTTAAAAAAAAATGCTTTGCTAAGAATATTTTGGCAATCAGATGCTCTCTAAAAGACAACAAAAATATCCAAGCATTTGCCGGCTCACCTTCTGTTCTCTACTGTTCTATGAAGAGGAATCTCTGCTACTGCCAAGGCTGAGTTTCCTGGTGATGGGCTCTTTATGCCCTAACTTTGACCTCTAGGCATCTGCCTTTCTGCTGTGTGTCTCTCTGACAACAATGCGTCCTTCCACTGTGACATTATTTCAAAGCGCTCTTCTCCAAGGTATATTTTGTCATCTGTCAGTGTTCTGGGACAAGGGGTCCTAGTTAAATAAGTTTGGGAAATAAATGCTGAGTTAAGCAAATTCTTTTTGCTGCAGAACTCTTGCTCTTATTGTGACAGGAGCATAGACCACCCAGCAGTGAGTTCAGAGCCATGGCAGGTCCTTTACTAAATATGTTGGCACCAGAAAACCCCTTCAGTGGGCATAGCCCAAGCATTTGGTGCAGAGCTGGTTTTCCAAAATCTAAAAGATGCATTAGGGAAAACAGCGGAACAACAGCAGGAAAGTTGTAGTGATGTGTGCAAAAACCTTAGCTGCTTTGCTATTAAATAAATGCCAGGTATTGCCTCACACAACTATGTGAAGGCAACAGCTTTTTTTTTTTTTTTAAATCAATCATATCTGAGATAGAGGTGTAGCACTGTGGTAGTATATGCTTAGTTTGTACAAGGCCTTGGGTTCCATCCCTAGCAGCCTCCCCACCAAAATACTCCGACAAACCAAATCCAAAACCAGGAAATTTAAACATAATTGTTCTTAAATTAAAAGAAACTCAGTTTTAGGGCAGCCCGTGACGGATACTTTGGAGGCTTAGCATTAAATATGAGTTTTGCCTCTTCCTTCCCCTTTGTCCCTCCTCCTTCCCTCCCTCCTTCTCTTTTTGTGGCACTGAATGTACAGCTTTACAGACACTCAGCTTGGGGGCTGTGCTGTACACAGTTCTGTGAACATGTGCCTCACTAGAAACGGGTTCTGAGGGCTTCCTGGCTCTCAGTTCTGAGCAACAGCAGTGGCAGCGAAGCTCTCCTGCCTTTAAGCACCATCCACTGCCCAGGGCTGCAGAGTGCTGAGTTAAGACCTTGCAGCATCTTCTCGTGTCATGCTGCTGAATTTCTACTGCCCTCCTGTAGACACGGGGGCAGAAGAGGCTCAGATATTAGGTAGAGGCCCTGAGAGAGGCAGCGGCCATGACACAAATGCTGGACTGTGGTTGTCCCCTCAACAGCTCCTGAGTCTGAGAAGCAAAGTTTTGAGGCTTTCATACCTAAGTTGGCGCCCCACACGACAGAAGTACCCTAAACTAGAGCATGTGCAAGAAAGAGACTCTGGACCAAAAGTAACCATTGCTTCATTTCCATAATAACAACATGCAACTCTAGGTGAAGACTTAAGATGCTAATGACACCTGCCTAGGATGCACCAGGTGCCACTGTGCGGACCCTATCCTGGAAGCACTCCAGGAGAGGGTGGGACCAGCGCTGCACCCTGGCTGAGGGAGGGGCCAGAAGAGAAGGACTTGGCCTGGTCAGTTCTTTCTAAGCCTGTCCTGCAGCCTCTTGAGCTTAGGTATAAGAATAAAGCTTTCTGGACTGCGGTGAAGGAGAGCAAGTCACCAAGAAGCTAAGACCTCCTGTGAGTCGGTGACATGTGCAGGCTGACTGGGGGAGAGCCAGACGCCAGCCCCTTCTGGTGTGTGGGCAGGGAGACAAGAAGAGCCAATGTCCCCTGCCCCCCATAAGCAACCAGCTGATCCAGAGAAATATAGACTGTGATGATAGCTAATGAGGTAAAATACAACTTAATTCTTGTAGTGTTTAGTGTTTCTCTGACTTTTCAGGCCTAAAGCCAGTAGCCTCATCATCTATTCAGAGGATAACAATATGCAATGTGGCATCTATGGGGGATCTCCTTCTGAAGGTGGTGGCCATTGTTAATTCCCTATTATCTTATTTAGAAATCCTGTATCATTCTCATTGTTTTGCTTGGTTTTGTTTAGTTTTGTCTTGTTTGATTTTATTGTATTTGATACCATGCGCAGCTATTTCAAAGATAACAAGATATATTATGGTAGCCATTTTGGATTTCCTATTATCTTGTTTTGAAGTCCTGTATTGCATTAATTGTTTTGTTTTTATTGGCTCTATTCTGTTTCTGTTTTGTTTGATTTTATTATGTCTGAAGGTATGAGCAGTTATTTTGAAGACAGCAAGAGGCATTATGGTAACCATTGTTGATTTCCTCTTACTTTGTTTTGAAATCCTGTGTCACTTATACTGTCTTGATTTGACTGGCTTTATTCTGTTTTATTTTGCCTCATTTTAGTCTTTCTAAAATAAAATTAAAAAAGAAAGAATAAAGCTTTCACTCCAGCATTTAAGGGTCTCCCACTAATTCTTATAGTGGAGGTCACAAGGACACACAGAAGTCTCTAATACTAGGTAGAAACTGTTATTGCAAGTTTTGAGAGGCTGAGGCAGGAAGATCACAAGTTTGAGTCCCACCCAGGCAATTTAGTTATTTATCTATCCCCTCTATTCTATCTATCTATCTATCTATCTATCTATCTATCTATCTATCTATCTCACTGTCTGCCTGGCCCAAATTTAGTCACTCCACCCTGCCCTCTGTAGATTTCTTCTTTAATAAGAATTCCATCTATAATAAGTTCCTTTAAAAAAATTGATTTGTGAAGAAAAAAACCAGATCACCTCTGTGAAACACAAAAAAGCAAAAATATGAAAAAAGCTTCTGTACAAGCCATGTCTTCCCAAAAATAAGAGGTGACTATTACTTTATACTTTTGTATCCTTAAGTTTTTTCCACGTTATCCTGAGCAAGAGCTATTCTTACTATAGCTACAGAATGACGAGCTACTTTACTAAGAAATTCAAGTGACTAGAACCAGCCTTTCCAATGACATAATGCCCTGGAATTCCTGCCAGGTAGTGGATTTTAGCACAGGCCAAGTTCATAAGAGTGGGGCTAGTAAATTTAAAAATATCTCCCTTAGTGTTTCTCCTAATAGGAGTCCCAGCTGAGAAAAATTGTTTTGCTCAAATGAAGGAATTTTCCTAATCTTTGCGGTGGGGTGGTGTTTGGAGAGAATATTTTGCAAATGACACTGAATCAATGATTGAGTGCAGATCACAGAACCCTTTCAGGGTCTTCAATATTTGCCGTTGTTGTTTGTATCAGAAGAGCTGAAACACGCTGGGAAAGACCTGAGCCGTAGGCCTAGCCCAAGTGGCCAGCAGTGGGCCACCCAGCAGTGGTGGTGGCTGCTGGTGGCGGGGGATTGACAGTGGCTGTGGACCCAGCCTGCTTTTAACATCGTCCTGGAATGCATGCTTTGGTGCAAAGATGGTGAATAATTTAAATTTCTTCCCTAGAAGAACTCTTTCAGCTATGTTATTATTTTTGTTTTTAGGGTAACTATGCCAATGTATGCTTGCAATGAATTCTTAAATTCAGGGTTTGTCGAGGGATTGCAATTTCTTTAGAACCTGCAGTGAATTATCATTTCAACTGTGCGACTTTTTAATAAAAGCATTTTGCATTGTACTGAAAAGATTACATTCTTTTGGCTTTAGGAAAATATTTCCTGCTCAGTTGAAGCCATTAAAGTCTGTTAGCATTTCACATCTGGAAGCTGGTGCGGGGCCTGCCTTGCATCACAGCCGAACCCGCCTGGCGCTACGCTGGGCCTCGGGGGCTGCAGAAAACACCCCAGACTTGTTTACTTACCGAGGCAGCTTGGAGGTTTGGAAGTGGTGACCGTGGGGGGCTCTGTGGGGTACAGAGGGGCTTCCTGCCTCCCACCCGTGCGTGCATGCATGCGTGCGTGTTTCTGAGGTGGACAGCAGTTGCCCTGTCTTCTTCCCGGATTAGGGAGGGGGGTCTTCCTTCCTGCCGGGCCTCAGATGTCCCCTCCCCTCTTCTGCCTTAAGCATCTCCTGTTTTCCCTCCCACCCAGTTTTCCAGAAAGCTAACCAACCCCAGCATTTTCTCTGTGGGAGGGAAGGGAGTGAGGTTCCTGATGGGGAAGTTTCTCTCAGAGAGAAGAGAACAAATCCAACAAAAAAAGACTGGGGAGTCGTGGGCTTCAGGTTGAGTGGCTCCCCTGGGCTCTGCTGACTTCTCTAGACTGCTTTGCTTCCCCAGGGTGGCTGCATGGGAGTTTGTACCCTGTTCTGAGTGCTTGAAAGGGGACCAAAGGTGGGTGCACATTACTCTGTGTGTATTAAGGTCCTCCTCTCTTTGCTGTGATCCAGGAGAGTTTCATTTATAACGTAATAGCCTCTTTCCCAGGGAGGGCAGCATGCAGCCCGCCCTCAGGACAGCTCGGCTGGAACAGGTTTGCTTATTCCAGCAACTTTAGACCCTGAGAAGACACTTGGTCACCTGCCTCTGTGTCCCCTGGGGACAGCTGGTGTCTTGAGGACACTGTTCACAGAGTTCTTTGAGGGAGTCTGATGGCCCCGCCAGCATAACCTGCAGGGGAAATGATTTCATGATGTGTAAGGAGTAAAACATATTCATTGCGTTTCTCCTGACCACACACTACCAGAGAGATGCCAGGCCATTCTTGGCAGCCTAGTCAGGCTTCTGGCCTGGTGGCTTTAGGAGAAGTGATCTCTCTCTGATGACCGCAGTGTCCTCCCACTCCTGCTGACAGGCGGGGCATTCTCAAGGTCAGCGTCTCTGTGGGGCTGGTGATAACGCTCTTCTGTCAGCCCTGCAGCCTCAGTGGTCTGGACTGAGGGTCCAGATCTGACTAAGAGCTCCTTCAAGGCTCAGGACCAGCAGCAGAGGAAAAATCAAGGTCAGAGCTCTACTTCCCGTTAGAGCTGGTGATACTGGGAGCGTTTGGAGAGCAGTAGCTATAGCAACTGGTTCAGACAGCCTGAGGGGCCCCAGGGTTGGATTGGCCCTCTTTCTGATCTTCCAATCTATTGGGAGCTTCACCCAATCTTCTTGCCTACCTTTAAGAAGCACTTGAGCAACCTGGTGAAATGAACAGCAGTGCCTTAGGAAGGCATGAGTGAGCAACTCCATTGAAGTAGTAAGGACTTTGGGTAGGAAAGGCAAAGAGAGGGGTGTTCCTGCAGGGCTGGGTGAGACTACAAGCTGTGTTGAGCTCAGAAAGCCCCAGCAGCTCTCCTTGTGTCTGGGTCAGGGGAGACAATGATGACAAGCAAAGTTGAGTGTGAGCTGGGATGCTCAGGAAAGAAGAGGTGGCCAACTGCATTCATCTCCCTCTAGGCTGAGCTGTGACCTGGACACAGGATTCAGTGATCCCTGGAGTCCTAGTCCTTTTCCTCTGGG
>RJWT010009819.1:0-13311 GCA_004365215.1 Cuniculus paca | reverse complement strand
TGTTACATCCATCCTGGAGGGTGGGGGTGACCTGTATACAATATAAGGGTAGAGAAGAGGATTGCATTTTGCTCTCTTTTGCTCTGCTGCTGCCTTGAAGTGTTGCCCCTGTGCTATGCCACCCTGCTTTAAACCAGCTGATTATGGACTGAAATCTCCTGAAACTGTAAGCTAAATAAACCTTTTCTTCCCTAATTTTGGGTGTCAGGTGTCTGTCTCAGCAAGGAAAGAAAGTAGCCAAGACAGTGTCTTTATTGAAACATCTGTAATGTGTGTGTGTGTGTGTGTGTGTGTGTGTGTGTGTGTGTGAATTTCACATTCAAATTCTTTAAGAAATTGAATAGAGGAACAATGTTTACAGTTGTCCTTCAGCATCCATGAGGAACTAGTTCAATGACCTTGCCTCCCCATACCAAAATCTGTGGGTATCCAAGTCCCTTAAATAAAATGGAGCATTTGCTTATGACCTAGGAGAAACCTAGGGCATTAAACCTTCAGGTGATTTACAATACCTAATGCGATGTAAATGCTATGCAAGTACTTGTTACCTGGTGTTGATTAGAGACTAATATGGAAAGAAGTCCATTTTTGTTCAGTACAGATGTGACTTTCTCCCAGTGTTTCCTGCGTGTGGTTGGTTGAATGCGTGGAGGCAGAGCCCACAGATGCAGAGGCTGACTGTTTCCACTGTGCGGTTTACCTCCCCATGTGCCCACGACATTTTCACTGTGGAAAAGTGAGGGCTCAGGGCTTAGGCTCATGCAGGCCCATGTCCCGGACACTGTGGCTCTTGCCATCCTCCGTTCTCTGTGAGCTTTCCCTCTGATAACTAATCAGCTGCAGTGAAATTCATTCTGACACTTTTGCTGCTGATGGCTGTTTCTCTTTATGGCAAAGTGGCTTCAGGATGAAGGGACATCTGAGAAAAGCTGCGGTTCTGAAAGGCATTGAGAGTGGGTGTTCTCACCCAGGTTGATCTTTTGGGGAGAAGAGGAGGAGGAGGAAGAGGAGGAGGAACAAGAAAAGGAGAAGGAGAAAGAGGAGGATGAGGGGAAGTCAGAGATAAGGGAAAGGAAGAAGAAAGGGAGGACGGGGAGGAGAAGAGGTATCACATGAGAAGAACGAGGGGAAGGCAGCTGATATAGTAGCTTTCTTCCTTTATAGGAGGCCCAGAAGCCAGAGGCAGAGTCTGCCTGTAGCCAGAGCCAGGCAGCATCACTGGGCACTGCAGAGGAGCGGGTACCTGCTTGGTGCTGCCGAGCTGAATGGGATGTTATCGGTCTGTATGATTATTCTAGGATAACATTTCCCCCTAAAAGTACGGCAATCGGAAAGAGACAGTGGGCAGCAGTCTGAGATTAACTTGCTTAATTTCTTTGCCAATGAGTATGTTCAGTAGTTTATCTGTGTTCGGATGTGTGGTTTCCTCATTCATTCAAGCTACTGTCACACTTAGCCTGTGACAAGAGGTGCCCAGGGAGGGGCAGAATTGGCAGAATCTTAGGAACCTGCACCGTGATGTAGGCCAGCCAGATAAGGAGAACCAGGTCTGAATTTTGATGGTTTCCAGGAGTCTGATGAGCTGTTTTCAGCTTCTGAGGTACCACCCTGTTGAGCCGGCTGCTGAAAGCATTCGAGAAGTCATTTGGTAGTTTGGGTGAATGAAAAGAAGTTTCCCAAACAGTCTATAATGGAATAGAGAAATGGCCACTTGATCGTTTTATGTTTCAATTTTTTGTTATCCACATTTATCAAGCTTAGAGAAAGGCTAATTGTACACTACAGTGCATGGTGAAAACCCATGATCCAAATTCAGTAATCCCTGACTCTGCTGTGTGTTACGCAGCACCTTAGCACCCTTGTTTTGGGCTCATTTTCCTTATTAGTCCATGTCTGCAGCACATAATGTTCGTGATACCTAGGCGGAGTTGGTATAGGCGCAGGACATCTGATTCGTTTTTTTCCCCTCTCCCTCTGTCGCCCTCCATCTTTTGACCCCTTCCCATTTAAGAAGGATCTGCCTGCCTCCTTTCCATCACCTATCTGTTATTTTGATCTTTAGTTATAGCTTGGGTTTCTCATACATGAGAAACAATGTTAAAAGCAAATATTGTATTTTTTTTTAAAAAAGTGATTTTTTCCTTTAGGAAAAGAGTAAAAACTAACGCCATTTTGTGCCTTTTCCCTGGAGCAGGTGCTTACCCGGTGGACGCTCTGGAAGACGATCCGGAGGGCCAGCAGGAGGCAGCGTGGGCTCTGGCTTACTACACTTCACTTGGGGACAGGACTCGGCCCTCAGCAGAGACCTTCTGTCTTCCCACGGGGGAACAGGTAGGTGTGACAGTCTTCTCAAGCCTAACTTAAAGAGTAGGATGTCACAGAGAGGTGCTCTAGATTTAGGACACAACATAGCACAACTCTTCTGGAGTGAATAAATAATTCTACCTTGAAGAGAAGGAGGCATCCCCGGATTGGGACCCAAGAACCTGAATTTGAGTCTGGTTGTACCAAGCAATGAGCCTGTGGGAGCCCTATGTCTACTACTTGCTTGCTGTGTGACCTCGAACAAATGTCTTACTCTCTCTCGTCTTGGGATTCTCATCACACCCCCGGGACAATAATACTACTTACCTCATAGTGATTCTGTGAAGATTGAATGGACTGCTGTATGCAGTACCTGCCTAGGTCTCAGCTTCTGTATTTGTGAAATGAGGGCATTATTTCCTCTCTGGTTTTGAAGACTTGACTGAGTTTGAACATGTCGTGCTTCGGAATCCGGTGCTGTGGATTCTGATTTTTGGCGCTGACTCAGTGCACTGTGGTTAAGGACTAGAAAGGGACAGACAGAAATGCAAAGTGTTCTACCTGTTGGGTTGGTGGGACTGTGGGTAAAATTTTAAAATTGTGTTATTTCTAGGACTTTCTCCCTCCCCACAGTAAGGAACAATGGGCCGTCCCTGCATCAGTCACCTTTCAGAGTAGAGACTGATCTGCTGAAAGAGACACAGATTTCTTGTGTGAGTCGTGTAAGACTTCACTGCGACCAGAAATCCTTGCTGTCTGGAGGGTAGAGTTGGTTGGGGAGGACATGGATCTGTTACGGTGCAGGGAAGCGGTTCCAGAGGTAATGAAAGCAGCGGTGTGTAAGGCTGGAAACTGCTTTGGCCTCCCAGTTGCGAGTCGGGTTCCCTGTGACTCAGGTTGATGATTGCAGAGGGAGGATGCGGTCGTCGCACGCTTTTGGCGCCCCCTAGTGGCGCAGCTCCAGAATTGCGCAAGCAAAACTTGGGGCTTCCTTTTAGAGAGCCCAGCGGGGTGCAGGCTGCCGCTGCGGGGAGTGGATGGAGGACAGCGCTGAAGTCAGTCAGAAGGGCAGCGCAAGAGCTCGCCCAGTTCTTCAAAATGCAGTTTCAATCATCTATTCAATCATTTATTGCACGCATTTCTATGGGTCCATTTTTTTTTTTTTGGACTGAGTATCTAACCTTTTGTCATGCTAGGTAAGTGCTGTGTCAGTGAGCTACATTCTCAGCCTGCGGATGTATTTATGGACTACTTTAAAAAAACACCAGGAGTGTGCCCAGTGGGCAAATAAAATTATTGTCGGTAACAAAAACATAAAAGAAGACAGTTACTGAATTAAGTTGTTTTGATTCGCTAGAAATGCTGAAATGATTGGCTTCTCCTCCTTCTAAAGAAAATAATTTCATGGAAACGATCCCTCGTTTCCTACCATTTTGGGGGTTCCCTATGAGACAAGAGCGATTTCCTGCTTTTTTTTATTTTACAAAGTAAAACTGAAAAAAGGGTAGAAATAATACAGAATTAAAACAAAGCAAAACAAACAAACAACTGTAAGAAATCAACAGTAGTTAATACATTCCATATTGTTATCTTAGAAGTAGTTGTTCAGGTTACAAGATCTAGGCATAAAAAATGATGAAATAATCAAACGATGACAGCACAAACTGTTCTTCCTGATGAATTAACAGACATTAGTAGTATAGTTATCTTGCACACATATACATACATACAGTTATATGTGTAAACCTACATACATATGATCTTTTCCTTTCTTCCATTTCTCCTTTCCCCTATCCCAGTTGTTCTTTCCTTTTGAGCCCTTTCTTTCCGATTTCCTGCCATTTAATAAAGTGCCTCCCTGAAAGACCTTCTAGCTTTTAGCAGGTTTCACTTTTCTTTTCCTACCCAGAGTTTTTTCAAAATAGAAAGACAGGTGAAGAGGTTTGAGGCTATATCACGTTTCATCGCTCTGGGGCTAAGTCTTTTCTTAATGAACTCTTTTTTCCAGTCTTGTGCTCGTCCTGTCACATTTCAGACACAATAACTCTTACCGATATTCTGGTCATAAAACAGTACACATTCGTTGTGTGACGCTTTGGAGCCAGAACTAAGAATAGAGAAAATACCACCATATCTGGTTGACCATTGTAAACAGTTTACTGTGTTTCCTTTTGAGTTTTTATTTTGTGCATACACATTTTCAAGGGCAGCTCGCTCTCTAAATGCAACGCTGTCTATAATAAGTATCTTCCCAGGTTGGTTGAATGCTTTGTGAACATTGTCTAGTGACCATGTGGAGTGACCATCCCGTGGATGACCTCTGTGGAACTCTTCATGAAAGTGACCTCTTTAAGGGGAGGAGGCACTGAGATGTTTATGGAGCCCAGTATTTGTCAGGAAATAGTTCACTGAAACTGTAGAGGCTGCTGTAAACTTTTACAAGCAACCTGCCTACCTAGCTCAACCGACACATTCTTTTCCAATTTCCTATCCTCTCCTTGGTTTTCAAAACAGACTTGGTAATGCAACATGTTGACCTTTTGCTTTAGAGGTGGGCTCAGAGAGTTTGATGGCCATGAAAAGGCTTTGGATGAAGGTGCTTGAAAGAAGGGACAGTTCCAGTGTTAGAGACCTCTGTTTCTCTCTTGTCTAAGAAAATAGGTGACCTGAGTTGAGTTTTTTCACCTTGAAGCCACAAGGCATGGGGCTGAGCCTTGAGGGTCCAGAGCTGCTGTGCATTTCTTGAGAATGGTTGCAGGGACCAGAGCTAGGGCAGCAGGCAACCTAGTGATGTCCTGGATGGCCAGCAGCTCTTGGGAAGGACACTTAAGATCCACTTGAGAGGAACAGATCAGAGGCAGGTGTGTGGCCCTCTGCTGCTGTAGACTGAAGCCCGAGAAGGATTAGGATGGAGAAGCCTGCTGCAGCGGGAAATCTGCAGGATGGAGTGGGCCCTAGGGCATTTGCCAGCAGACTAGGTGTTTAATCAACCTGTGTAGATGGGCAGGTGACCATGGGAAGAGGTTGACTGGATGGACAACCTTGGCCAAATTGCTCTTGTGGTTAGCTTCAGAGTGGGTGGGGTCTCTGTCTTCGTGTTGTCTACCTCTTATTAAACTAACTTCTGTGAGTGTTCGTTCAGTGAATTCTGTGCTAATTAATTGTTCAGTAATTTCCTATGCCTTTGGTATGATGAAAGACCAAAATGGTTGTTTTATTGTTTTTTTTTTCAGGTTAAACTTGAAACTTCATCTGTTTGCATTTGCACTGTTTACCGAGATGACCCTCAACACAAAATACTAGTTTTGGCTAATCCTCGGGGCACAAAGACAGGTTGGTGGTTGTTCATGGATAATGCGGGTGTGTGTGTGCACCCATGGGTGCTTGCCTGTAGTGCTGGGCATTGAACGCAGGGTCTCACGAATGTTAGGCAAGTGCTCTACCACTGAGCTTCATGCCCAGTCCTGGATCTTCAAAATGGGGGGTCGTGATTTCATTGCAGGCAATGGACAGAATCAGACATCTGGGAAATGATGCTCCTGGACTCACTTTACAAGATCATCAAGGCAGAGCTGGTTCATATTTAGCTTTAGGGATCCAATAGTGCATTATTAAGTTTTGTATATATATTTTGCTCATGTTGGTGGTACTCAGAGCTGCATTGATGGGTGGCACTTGCTGTTGTGTGTGTGTGTGTGTGTGGTACTGGAGATCAAACGTCACATATTCTAGGCAAGCACACTGAATGCTACCTTTAGCCTTTTCTTTTTCTTTTATTTTGAGACATGATCTGGCTACATTTCCCAGGTTGGTCTTGAACTTGGAATCCTTCTGCCTCAGCCTCCTGGGTAGTGGAGATTACAGGCGTGTGTCACTGTGCCTGACAACTTGCACTTGCTGTCTTAGAAAGGGCGTGCACTGGAGGGAACACTGGCTGCACTGTCGCCACAGCCCTGTGAGTTGAAGGGACTGTTCTCATCCTCCAGATGCAGAGGGGAGCCGGACGCTTCTAAGTGGTCAAGGAGCTCGCCCAGGGCCACACAGCTAGCGTCTGGAGGGGAGGGGAGGCTTGGAAGTGATGACTGAGTGGGAGTTTTGTTTCTGGCAGTGATATTTATGCAATCTGTAGCTCATTTATTCTCCCTGTGCTTTACGAAGAGACCACTGTGATGGGCTCCGGCTCCTTGGCTTGCTGGAGAGGCTCTGTCCTCTGCTTCTGGGGTGTGACCAGGGCACTGCAGGAGTGGACAGGGTGGGAGGTGAGGAGCCAGGGTCTGGGGTCCACCCTGAGCCCACGGCACCTGGGAGGCAAAGGGAGGCAAAGGGAGGCACCTTGTTGCTGACCTGATCTGGCTCACAATTTAAATTTAATCCTATTTAGTAATTTTTCACTTTCATTATACTGACCTGGGTTTTACAGTTTTCTTACAAGAGTACAAAGTGATTTCCTGATAAGGCCTAATAGCACTTTCATTTGTGAGCCCTCCTTCAGTGATGTGGCTCCTGTTGAAAGTCTGGGGTTATAGGTTTTTGGTTTTTTGGCACGGGGACTGGGAACCCAGGGGGCCTCATGCTGGCCTAGTCACAGCTGTACCACTGAGCTCCCCCCACAATGGGCTTATGAGGCTTTTGCTTCAGTGTGTAAAAGGAGGTTCCTCCTGCTCCCCACCTCCTGTGCACCCGGACGTTTGCCTGTCACCTGTGTGTCCATCTGAGTTTCCATCCAGAAGCTTTTCTGCTGTACTGGCATTGCAAAGCTGAAGGTAGTATCTCTGGGGCAAGCTGTGTGGCTTGTGAGACTTCTCTCACGCCTCTTTTTGTGTTAATTGTGACTCACAAAAGTGCTTAGCTAGCTGTCTGGGAGTCCTTGGCTTCTAAGCAAAGCCTCCCCATTTCTCCAGGGATGAGATTTGGTCACGGTGCTCCCATCTCAGAGTGGCAGAGCCTTGAGTGCCACAGATAAATGGGCTGTAGCCACCGTGGGTTTTTGATACTGCCTGGAGCCTGTGATTCCATTTCCAGGTTAGAAAAAGTGAAAGATGTGCCTACAGGAGCCCTTCAGTGCACAGATTGTCAGAAACTTTGAAATATTTTTGCCTATTATAAGAAAATATCCAAATATCAGCAGCCCTCCCCCCACACTCCCTTTCTGGCATTTAATAATATTCTGGTTATAGGTCTTTAACTACGATTTGCATAATGTAAACATATGACTGACTCTTAGAAATCTGTTTCCTATTTGTACTGGACCTAATTTTTTGGGTTAATTTTAAGAATGTACTGTAATAAATATTCATAAGCGCTAGGAAATCTCACTGTGGACCCTTTCTCATTAATGGTGCTTTAAATAAAATTCCCAACTGCTTCCTGCTGCTGTGGGCTCCGTTGTGTTGGCTATGATTCTGCAGGATTTCAAAAAAGCACTCAGGTGTTCTTGGAGGCTTGTGCTCTTTAATCTGGTATTTAGGAGCAGCGCGAGTTCTTTCCCAAATGCATTGCACACATGGTGTGGCTTGAAACGCGTGGACGTTGCAGCCTCCGATGGGATCATGCACCTCTTCGCAGGTTGACAAATGCATCACCTTCCATGTGCCTAGCTGTGGCCATGGAGAATGGAGTCACTGCTTCCTTTGTCATTTTGACTTCTGCGTATTAAGGCTGTGCATGTTGGTATGACCGTGTGTTTAAATGGGAGCTAAGGGAACCAGAAGCTGTTTGATCAGCTCTGGGTAGGAGTTAATTATTGATTAGCTGGTTGAATCCATCACTATAACTTCCCATAACCATGAGAATAGATGAAAAGCATCCTGGAATCGTGAAGGCAGTCAGTGTTCATGACAGTTGGCTATGAAGCCTTCCTTCCAACTTTTCTCTTTCGGGAGCTCTGAAGGTGGCTTCTATGAAGATGGTTGGTGTCCTGGTCCCTGTGGCCCCTGCTTTTCTAGCTAGAGGTTGGAGTATGTTCCCCAAGGGTACCCCACTGAAGGCCATTAGGAACCTCCCTTCCCTTGTACCTTGTAATAGCCTTACCCTTTACTTATTTCTCTTTATTTTCCTTGTTAATTATTAATTGATCTCAAGAGCTTTCAAAAATTAAAAAATAACCCCTTATCGAAAGAAATGCAGCCTTTTTATGAGCTTCTCTATTAAATCAAAACCACTTAACCTGGTCTCAAGGTTACCATCTGCTGGCGGCCTTTTACTTTCCTCCTTTCTTTCTGTGCCCAGCATATGTAATCAGGCAGACCTGGACTTTGGTATCCAATAAAGCAGACATGGTATCTTGACTCTGCCAACTGCCTGGGTATCCCAGATGAATTATCATGGCTCCCTGGGTGTCAGTTTCATCATTTGCAACCTCAGGACATGTTACTGACTTCCCAGAGCAGTTGCAAGGATGAAAAGACATATGGCAAAAAAAGTCTGATGCTTGAGGATCATCCAGCAGACTCCACTTCCACAAGTTGAGCTCTCCAACTCCAAAACCCAATGTACAAACTGCTCAAAAAGCTGAAACTTTTTGGGCACCAACAAAACACTATAAAGTGGAAAATTCCACACTATGCAACTTTGTTTCATGCCCAGATTTCTTAAATATATATATTTATTAAGTACTTTATTAAATGTATAAAATTAACTCTAGGCATTGTGCATAAATGCATGTGAAATATAAATGCATTTCATGTTTAGACTTGGACCCTATCCTCAAGATAGCTCATTATGTATACTACAAATGTTTCCAAATCTGAAAAAAAAAATCCCAAATCCAAAACACTCTTGGTCTCAAGCACTTTGGGTAAGGGATACTTAACTTCTATATATAAATAAGCAGCATTATTGCAATATTGCCATATACCATATAATTCATCCATATACCATTATTGCATTATTGTCATATACCATATAATTCATCCATTTAAAGTATAATTTAGTGGTTTTTAAAATTATATCCCTAGAAGTGTGCATCCATTGCCCCAATCAATTTTGGAGCATTTTCATTATATCTGAAAGCAGCCTTTCTTCCCTCATCTGTCACTTATTTCTTCCTTCTATCCTCCCTAGCCTTAGGCAACTGCGACTTTACTTTCTCACCTATAGCTTTGCTTATTCTGGATATTTTATAGAAACAGACTCATATAATATATGGCCATTTGTGTCTGACTTCTTCCTCATAGGATGTCTTTTTAAGGGTCATGCAGGTCATAGCACGTTTCAGTGCTCCATTAATGTTTGTGGTTGAGTAATATTCTATTGCCCAGATACTTTGTATAACACATTTTTTTGGCCATTCATCAATTGATACATATTTGAGGGTTTCCCACCCTTTGATTATTGTGAATACAGCTGTTAGGAACAAGGGTGTACTAGTTTTTATGGGCATCTCTCTTTATTTCTCTCTTCATTTCATCTATTCAATCAGATAGTAACTATATTTAATCTTTCCGAGGAGCTGTCAGGTTGTTTTACAAAGCTATTGTGACATTCTGTATTCTCGTCAACATTTTAAAACTCTTCTGATTTTGCCACGGTGGGTCAACACCTACTATTGTCTGTCTTTTTTGGTCGGGGCCATTCTAGTGAGTGTGCAGCAGGATGTTGAGTGTGTTTGATTTGCATTTCCTGATGACTAATGACATCCTTTCATGTGTTTATTGGTCGTTTGTGTATTTTCATTGGAGAACGTCTATACAGACCTTTTACCCATTTTTAGTTGGGTTATTTGTCTTTTTATTACTAAGTTGTAAGTGTTTTTTATATAGTCTAGAAACAAGTCTCTTCTTTTCCAATGCAGATCCCTTATTTGATTTGCAAAAACCTATTCTCCTATTTTGTGGGTTGTCTTTTCAATTTCTTGATGGTGTCTGTTGAACCACAAAAGTTTTAAATTTTTTTTGATGTCAATCCAACTTTTCTATTTTTTTCTTTTGTTGATCGTACTTTTGGTGTTATGTATAAGAAACTACACTTAATTCAAGGGTAGGAAGATTGAGGTCCATGTTTTCCCATTATATTTTAATTAGAACTATGATTTCATCTTATCTGATGAACAACTCCTGCTATTCAGTGATAATAACTTCTTATATAATTTGTGTCACTTGAAGTTTTAAAAGTGTCCTTTCTTTATATGTAATCCAAGTAATCAAAATGATTATTTTTACTCGTGTGATTATTATACCATTACAAACACACTCAAGTCATTAGCACACATTTCTGGTTAATCCACAAAGAGATTTCATGAGACTTTATGAAAATGTGCCTGATTATGAGAATGGAGGGAAATCTGATGAAATAAAAATGGTTTATGTTTGATTGTTTTCCTAACACTAGCCCAGGAGCACTATTAAGAAAGGAAGAGAGGCCACCTAGCTTTATTTGGTCTTGGTGAATTTGGGCTAACTTTAAACTCAATCTTTCTTTTCTAGGTCCTCCATAGGCTCCCTTTCATAGTTTACTCCAGACCTCTACTAGGTAGGAGGGGATGTTGAGTGAGCCAGACATTAGTTGGAAGACTGGAATCTCCTTGTGTATCGATTCACATGTGACCCTTCTGGTCCACCCAGTAAGCATTGTGTACTCTCAGTTAGAATAGGGGTTACCTTCAGGATCACATCCTCAGGGTCTGGCCACTGAGATGTGAATTCACTGAGTCTAGAGGCAAATATACTCCTCTTGTCTTTCTGCTATTTCCAGCTCTCTGCTGTGCTCCTAACTTGGAGGCCACTGGCATTTCCAGTGAAGGTGGTCCTCTCTGGCCTTCACAGCTTCAGACCTTTCTTCTTCGGGTCTTCCACTCCAGGTCTAGTAGCCTCCCTAGGAAGCTTCCCTTTTTAAAATGTTGTGCTTATGGTACAAAGGATTGAACCTCGGGCTTTAGCACTGAGCTATGTTCCCAGACTATTTTGTGTTTGTTTTTGAAGCAAGGTCTCATTAGGTTGGTCAGCTCCTGTGGCAGGGCGTGAACTTGCTGTCTTCCTGCTGCACCTCTAAGCGCTGGCATTACAGGCACCTGCTGCCACGCTTGGCTCAGCTTGGCTTCTGAGCACTTGCCCAGCCTGTCTGAGCTTACTTGGTGCCCCAGCCCTGCCCACTTGGTTCTTACGGGGTTCTGTGGGACCTGGGATCCAACCTTGATTATGCAATACCTTTTTCACTCCTTCACGTGGTCACATTTTTGTAGCACAGAGAACTCCCTGATGCAGCCCTCTCTGTGAGCCACACATTCAGGTTTTCTAGACCATCTCTTCTTGTTGTCCTGGTCAGAAAACTTGTTGATCACCTTGTCAAATTTTCTTTTTAGCTGTCTTTCTGACAATACGGTAAGTCCCTACCTTATGAACATTAGAGTTGTAAACTTTCACAGATGCAAGCGAACCTCGCATCACAAACATTTGTAGATGTGAATGCATCATGGAAGTAGCTCTTGGGTCTGCAGACATTGTCACAGTTGTGCCTCTGTGTGCCTACTGGACAGTGAGGCAGTGTACAGCAGTACAGTGCTCATTCAGAGGCCAGGGTGTCCAGAAGCAAGAGGAAAAGCAGTGGTGGTGTGGAGGGGACAGCGAGGAAGTGCAAAGCAATATATGCAAACACGTATTTGTGTCAAAGGTGTGCAAGACTCACTTTGTTGGACTTACAAAAGAATCCGACTTATGACTTTTCTCCCGGAAAGGACCTTGTTCATAAGTTGGGAACTTGCTGTGCTGAATATACTTTCTACCCTACAAAATCCAGTGGTCAGATGGCCAGACTTTAGAGCAAAGAATTCCCAGAAGATGATAAAGGTGACAAATTGTTATTCAGTCACAGGGCAGATACAGGATGCTGCCATAGTTCTACACAAGTTTCCAGTTGAGAGGCCTCGGGGCTTGTTGGAAGGAGGTGGGAGCTATCCGTGGTCCTTGGAAGGAAGGTGGCAGCTGAGGCGAAAGAGAGGGTGTGAGGTCTAAGAAGTTGCCCACCCCCTCCCCAGAGAACTCTGGCCTCACCTCCTGTTGTCTGGGCTCAATGTCTGTGCCTGCCCAGGGTTCATGGAGACCGACTCCTCTTCCCTGCAGGGATGGGGACTTTGGACCCAAAGCATCAGGCCCCCCTTTGCTTCAAAGCAGCTCCCTACATTGTAGATTCCAGCTGTGAGTCGCGCTGGCCCCTTCCTTGAATGTTTCCAAGTTTCTGTTCACAAAGTCTTCCTATTATACTCCCAGCTTTTGTCTGCAAGGTAGGCAAAGCAGAAGGAACACAGACTTTGAAAGATGCCCAACCCCGGTGCCGTCCCATCTTCTCTAATGTCAC
Source organism: Cuniculus paca (assembly GCA_004365215.1). NCBI lineage: Eukaryota > Metazoa > Chordata > Mammalia > Rodentia > Cuniculidae > Cuniculus > Cuniculus paca. Next base: position 717 of record RJWT010009819.1, on the reverse strand, counting down.
TAGGTATTTTTCAAAGTCTGCATTCCTTCTACAGACCTGTCTCATCTTCAGTGCTTAGCAGAATGCATTGGTGGGATGGAAAGGAAGGATGGGTGGAGGGGTGACCAGCCTATTCACTGTGAGAGCCTGCTGACAACCAGGGAGTGGATGCTCCAGGGAGCCTGGCAGAAGGCATGGGCTGGAGAACCAAAGGCAATGAGGGCACATGGGGTAAATGAAAGGGGAGGATGGAAGGTTTTGCCTTGGCCTGGTGCTGGCACTTACCATGCTTGGTAATTCAGAAGAATAATTTAGGAGACCTGTGATGAGGTCAACCTGAGCTCCTGCCTGAAGAGGCAGTGGGACAGCAGAGGCAGGGGGAAGTAAGATTTGGCTGTGGGAGAGGAGTCTGGGCCCAGGTCCTCCCCTGGGTGGGGGGGGATATCACTTCACAGTTGCTACAGGTCTCACTCATCCTGGTCCTGTCACTTCCCATGGTTGATCAGCTTAGGTAGATCGTAAGCTCTCTGAAGCTGTCCAGATCTTCTGGGCTGTGCTAGACAGCTCACACTGCACTGGATGTTTGGTGAATGCTCCTTAGCTCTAGGGAGCCATGGGACAGGGGGGCACCCAAGATTAAGAAGCAGAAAGCAAGACACTTGGGAGAGGAGGACCAGAGAGACAGAGTTTGCAGTTGTTGCCACACACTAACATCTCTGATTAGAGCATCCAACCCTG
>RJWT010009818.1:0-24793 GCA_004365215.1 Cuniculus paca | reverse complement strand
GCATAATCAAAATTTAATTTCTCTTAGGCTTTATTCTCAAATTCACAGAAATCCAAGTTTTTAATCTTCTTCCCCTGATATACCATGTACATTTTCTCCCCTAAATAAATACTGGCCTCCTTTACATCTTACAGTGTTTTTCAGAGTTTTGGTTTGGTCCTAAAATGATTTGCTGGTGTGTCTATCTTGGTGCGGTCCTGGTGAAACAGTAAAAACTCCCAGGTTAGTTTTTTGTTTGTTTGTTTTTGCTTTTTTGGGTTACTGGGGATTGAACCCAGGATCTCTGCACTGAACTATATCCCTAAATCATTGTTTTGTTTTGTTTTGTTTTTAGTTTGAGACAGAGTCTTGCTAAGTCATTAAGTTGCTCAGGCGAGGCTCAAACTTGAAATCTTCCTGCCTCAGCTTCCCAGAGTGCTGAGATTACAGGTACATGCCACCACACTGGGCTTCCTGGTTGGTTTAACAGACTTTTGCATAAACTGTCCAGAACTGAGGGGCAGCTTGATAATCCAACTCCTTGTAAAGATGAGTGAATGTTTCCTTAGTGTACAATTCTATCTTCTTTTCCAAAATGACCAATAAACAAAAACAATCTCAAACTGTCAATATGCTTTTTTTGTAAAAGTCATAGTCAAAAAAGACAAATACTTTCATTTTAATTTAAACACAATTTAATGGGAAAATCAGGCTTCCTTAAGAAATATCAAGTCTAATTAAAGAAAATGGGAATCAAATCCTTACATTCTACCCCCAAGCCCCTCTGACCCCTTAATATTTAATATGGATAAAATAAAATGTCTAATGATAAACTATGGCTACCTGTTGGGATGGGAACCAGTTCTGATAGTAAATATGTTATCTTCATCTTCCATACAAAGAGTAGTTAATAAATCATTTGAAAAACTGCCCACAGACTGATTAAGTCAGATTTATTGTCTGATTAAATGCACAAACAATAGCCAATGGCACAATTCATGTAAACATGAGTATTATATATTTAAAAAATGCCTGCCTAGTAGCTCAAAGTGTGATCAAACTCTTTGAGATTTAGCTGCAAAATGTAAACATGTCTCTAAATTTAAGTTTTACATGTACACTCATTAAAATTTTCAGAGATCTATGTAGAAATCTATTTTATTTATACTAGTCTTCTTAACATAGCTGAGGTGAGGACAAGGAGAAGAGTGAAGGGCAGTAAAGGGAGTTAGTACCATACCTAGAAAAATCTGTGTCAAGCTATCGTCTCTTTTTCAAGAAGAACTGTATAATGCCAATAGCTCTTCCAATTGTGCAATTCAAAAGAGAGAAGATATTTGGGGCATTCTGAAGCTAAAGCTGTTGAGTGGAATAAAACAGTTCTCAGTACCTCATGGTATGTACAAGTGACCACAAGAAATTATAACCATTGACAACTGACACATCCTCAGAGTCTATCTACACATCCATTAGTGAAAAGATCCTGAACATCATCTGGTAGGTAATTTTAAATTTGAAAATTATTTTATCTCACTTGAAACTCTGTAAATATTCCCTTTCCCTGACGGCGTTTCTTTAGTTTTTTTATTTTTTCTTGTTTTTTAGAAAAATATTAGGAAAAAAGAACTTTTGACTTAATAAAGACAATCTTAACCCTCAAACTACCTCTAAAAGCAGGCTGAACACAATTCCCTTTGGAAATTTTCTGGGAAGGCAGAACAGACAGGAATAAAAGTAAATTCCACCAAACCAGTATTTGTGAGAACTTAGATCTGGGCTGGCAGAAGTGTGTCCTTGAATTATCTGTGAGCAATATGTTTACACAGAAAAGAGTACTTCAAGATTTGTGATTGTCAAGCTTTAAGTGTAACAAAATGGCCTTTCTTATTATCGGTGGAAACAAACTGATATAACCTTTCTGTATTTCATGTTCCTATTCTTAGGCCCAGTGATCTATTCTGAAACTCAGAATAGAACTTAAAATTCTGTAGACCAAAAGTGCCTGACAGGAATGGCTGATGGTTAAATAACTTACTGTATAGTTTTCTGATACGATATTCTACAATTGTTAAAATTATGTCTATAATGGGTTTTTATAACATAAGAAATTGTGTGTGAACAATGTTAGAAAAGAAGAAAAATAAAAAAGACTGATAATCTCAATTATATAAACAAACAGAGTAGGAGGAAAAAAACAAAAATGCTAACAATAAATGGTAGGATTATAGGTGATTGTTATACTTGACTCCATAATTATTTTCCAAGTTTTGGTCTTGTTTTTACGGTGAGAATATGGCAATTTTACAATCTGAACGGAAGTTACTTAGAAAGAAAGTGTCAAGTCCTTTGAACCAGTTTGAAGCTACAGTATCAGAAACGATTCTTTCTCCTCCCGAGTCATCCTGCAGGACAGGATCTCTCCTTGACCATACTGTTTGCTCCTACATTAGAGGACACATGGGAGTCCAAATGAACAAAAATCACATTTCAAGAAATAGTCTCTGGTTTGCACTCTCCTTCCCTAAACCACTGTGAATTAGCAAGGTTTTAACCTTAAGTCTGTCTTATCACCTGGTAGCAACCTTCATGTGGACAGCTAGGAGAGAAGATGATTTATAAGAAAACCATTCTTGGGATCAGGCAGTGAAAAGTACTGATCCGTTCTAAAAGCTCCTGCTGACAAACTCTGATATTATGAACATTCTGCACTTGGACAAAAGCTCCCACTTTTCTTAATTACATGCTTTGAGCAGGAGCCTGCTTTCAGGATCTGCCCAATCACACAACAGCCATTATTTTCTCAACTGCAGCTGCCAAAATTTCCCTGATCTCTGTTCTGTGCTCCATCTTCAAGGACATCTTGTGAATGTATGACACAGCCAGGCAGCATTCCACATCATGCTTTCTAAGCCTCTTCTCCCACCCCCCTTTTCCTGCATACGGAGATTCTGCTAACACATTATTTATTGAATATCTCATGACCAAGAAGCAAAGTAGGGAGACAAAAAAAATCCACAATTATTAGAAAATTTCTGTCTGCTCTGAGGCAAATTCTTTATTACGACAATGAACTAATATTCTCTGTCCTCTGTGTGATGGGTTTGCTTTTGTTTTATGGACACTGAATCTAGTGATTCCTTGGATTCCTTCTTTTTTTTAACGTTGCTGGGAAAATGAGTGCCAAATTGTAGCATAGGATGTCACTGCAAACTTTTTTTTTTTTAAGAATGTGAACCTTACTTCTGAATTTATACTTTTATTTCCTTAATTTTCCTTTTCCTTGATTTCATCGTTTTTGTTTTTTAAAAATCTACCACATGTATTTTACGATTTGCTTCATAAAAGCAGAATTTCAGACTATAACAGAAAAAACAAATTAATATTTTTGTCTTAAACAATCTTTTGCCCTTTTCAGAACATGCTTTTGAAACTTCACTAACTGGGAAAGTCAAACAGGCATTTTTAACATCCAGAAATAAGACTGCAAAATACATACATAAAATTTCAAAAATATTACCTTGTATTGTGATTCAAGCTGTATGATATGTAATTCTTAGATACACTTTTTTTTTTTTTTTGTGGCACTGGGGATTGAACTCATGATCTTGCACTTGCCAGACAGGTGCTTAGGCCACTGAGCTAAATCTCCGGCCCTTAGATACACTCTTTTAGGCCTAATTTACTACATCCTTAAGAATAACTTGGACATAATGCATGCATACGAAAGTAAGGTATTGAAAAAAGTTTACTTCTTTGAGTAGGGTAGCTTATTCTTTCAAACAATACATACAAATAAATTTTACTTGATAAACTCTTCAAATTCTTCATAAATTCTTTTTAATCCCCAAAATTTACTTTTTTAAAAAGCAAAAGACTAACAAACATTCAAAATCATCTGTTGTTAAACTAGGGCAACTTCAAACTTATCTAGTTATCATCATATTTTAAAGCAAGCTATGAGCCAAATTTAACGATGACACTAGAGTGTTTCATCTGAACAGCTCCTTCCCACAACAGAAGTTAGCTTGTAAAAGAGGAAAAGAAGTACAAAGGAACAAAAGCCAAACTAAGTTCCATAAACGTGAATCAGTACCTTTGATGGGCCAGAAAACATTATGTTAAATGCCAGAAATAGGAGAGGGAGGGTTCCTGCCTTCAAGGAAGTAAATAAGTAAATAAATGAGTAATTAGTATATAATGTTATAAAAGTAGTAATGGAGAAGTATTTATAAAGTGCCTAGCAGAGTCAATGCCCAGAACATGGAACTCTTGTTGTAATGCTGATTAAAAAGTGCTTTCGGGTTATACAGGAAAATGTTTTGGCAAGAAATTACCATTAACTCCTTCCAATACTACTAACAGTGAACGCATAATAATGGTGGTGGGTGTCTTTATGTACACCAATTCATTTACATTTCACATAACTTTGCAAAGTGGACACTGTCATTTCCTCTACTTCAGATTTGAAAGTGTGGTCAATCTACACACAATGGAGAAATGAAGTTTCAGGCAGAATCCACTGACAGCCAGAAAAGAAACTTGAACCAAGTCTGAAATCAAATTTTAAGCCTTTTCTTAAACCTTGAATCTGTAGAAAAAACCTATCAGCATAAAATACCACTCTATAGTCTCAGAAAAAGTAAATCATCTAATCTGATTAAAACCATCTAGCCAGTGTATCTGCTATAATTCATGAAATACTGGCAGATAAAATCATGCTAAGGAAAGATCTTAATTCAAAATTCTACATAATGTAATGCAAAGAAGACAAGGTTTGGAGTTGATTTGACCTGCATTTGAAAACTCTAGCCTTGTGCTTGTTTAGCCATTTTAGATTCTCTGAAGTGTAATTTAAATTCACCTTTCTGAAAGATGTGGGCAGTTCTATCTGCTTTGTAAAAGGATTTAAAACAGCAAATTTAAGGCATCTTGCAATAAACATACACTCATTTGTCTTGTCCAAATCATAACATTCTGGAGATATGTGCCCAGTAAAATATGCTGCAGGTGGCAAAGTTGACTAATCTAAGAGCTGGTAAGAGTTAACCTTGGAATTTAATTTCTGAACTAGAAAAGAACACCTAAAAGATTACTACTCATCACCTACACCTGTAGCTGTTTCCCTCATCTTCACAATGCTTCACAAACATTCACTAATAAATTCTCACAATAATATTAGGAAAATACATAGCAAAGAGGGAAGGGTAAAGTGAATGCCAAAAAACAAATAACAAAAGTACCATTTTTTGATACTTACAAACATAATTTCTAGCACCCTTCGCCCTTTCAAAAAACCCCACAGTGAATGGTTAAAGTTAGATACTTCAAATGTAAATCATCACAGTCACTGTTGCTGATATCTCACAAGAAAAACCCTCATATTTTCAAGGAAAATTTCTGAACGCTGCCAAGTGCACTCCGTATACTGACAGCAGAGAGCACTTGTGATTTCTACAAGGACCTGCTCAGGATAGATGGACAGGGCTTGCTCTTGTTCTACGCTTCAGCTGGACTGCTCTTTCTTTCTGTGGACACTGAGAAACAGCTACACTGACAGAATATGCAGCCAGAGCCTCTTCCAGGGCATAGTCAGAAAGGTGTAATGGGAAGTATAGAGACAACACAGCAAGAGTTGTTCCCTAGAAGCAATGAGGCTAACCTTTACAAAGCCCTTACAAAACCCTTAATTACAAAGTAAGGATTCATCAAATGACAAGATAGACTCAAGGGTTTTGCAAGCACATTCACTCTCATCACCCCATTTAATCTTCCTAAAGACCCTCGGAGCTCAGTGGGGTCCTCCCTTTCCACCAACTGCATTTTACATATTAGCAAACTAAGGGTTAAAGATCACAGAGAAGGTAAAGCTGGGATCTTAAATGATGTCTCCGATCACTGACATCCATCTTCCACCTTTACTTACTGTAAGTTCCTTTAAACGCTAAAAAAGTACATTGTGGGCAATATCCTACTGCAGCCTTCTGCAGCTGGCAATGACAAACCAGACTGCCCCGAGTTCTCTCCCTTGCCACTCTGCACAAGCACTCCCCTGGGCCTGGAAAGCTCTTCTCTCTCTGCCATCAGTCCTAACACGCCCTTCCTAATTCTCTCTCACGGCTCTCTTGTACCCACTTATGTTACGGATATTTACTTCACAGCATCGAAACTCTCCAGTTTCCTGTCTTTTTTAGTAGCTGAACTGTGAGCTTCTAGAGGACAGGGGCTGGGGTTGATTCATTTGTAATCCCAGGGACTAGTGCAGAGTTGGTGCAGAGTACTGTACCATATTTTGTTGGTAACCTAAGTGAATGAATGCATGACTCTCTTAAGTCTTTAACTGCTTTCCAAAGCCAAATCTACTTTCTTGGCTGTTTCCTACTACTCTACTCTTACCATAAAGCTTTCTCTTGTTTCTCCTCTCCAGAATCATTTTAAAAACAGAAGCACTTTATTCTTTCAAAGAAATATTGGCCTTATCATTATTTTCTCCCTCAACTGCTCTCAAACTGTACCAAATGACTGCATTTCTAAGGCCAGTGTCCTTCTACTTTCTGGTTAAGGCTACCTTTACAGCTTCTGTTTCTTCATCTCTTCACTCCTTTTACCTTTGATCTTCTCTGCTTCATGCCTAAACTCACACTTCATTTCCGTATCTAGAAGTGTGTAGCACCCTCTTGAAGTTCAGAGCCCCACAGAACATTTCCACCTGGGCGAGTCATTGCAGGTCACACAACCTGAGCCACAGTTAAAGCTCAGACATACAGACCAAGGTATGCCTGGCATCTTATTCCTTTTAAATAAACAAATGAATTGTCATGTAATTATTTGTCATTTATTTAGTTAAAATACATTCGAATATTTATTAAGCATCTATTGCACAGCGCAATAGTTAAGAACGAAGGTACTAGTGTCTGTCTGCCCAGGGTCAAACTCTCGTTTAGCTGTGTGATCTCTGACAAATCACTTAACTCTGTCTCAGTTTTCTCAGTACAACATGGGGCATGATGGTAGAGTAATGTTGATAGGGTTCATAAGAATGTGGCAAAGATTAAATGTATTATTATTGTTAATTAATTGAGTTCCATGGCAGTTGTTCTCTGCCCTCTAAGAATTCAGTGTTGGGAGGTTAGCAGACAGATCTGTAAACAAAGTTCCAAAATGCCAAGAGGCAAGTGCCATAATGTGACACCTTCTGAAGTACATACCTTCCATGTCTTTGCACATTCGCTCACTGAAATGCTTCTCTCATCACTAACTAACCTTGTCATTTTGCAAAACTCCCTGGAGCCTATCTCCTCATGCCACAGAGCATCAGATACTCCTGTTCCTCCTCTGTCCTGGTACTCACCCCTTGACCCTGAGACACCTTCTATCTGCCTGTCTCTCTCCCGACTGGGGAGCTCCTTGAAAGGAGAGTCTGAAATTTGTTTGGCTTCTTGTTCCCAGCATGCAGTACACAGAAATAATTCAACCAATGCCTGCTGAATGAATCAGTGATCAGAGACAGGTGTAAGGTGCTAGGAAACGAGAGAGAGAGAGAGAGAGAATACAGTGACATAGGAAGATGCTTACTTTTTGCACCCTATCAGGCTCTGGAAATGCTGAGGAACGTGTAGTTGTACATTGTAAAGTCATTTTCTTAAGCCTTTTCTTCATTTTTTCTGTTCTGTTTATTTTTGACAGGCGGAGGCACCAAGATCAAAACAAATGAGAGCTAGTGGCCAAAAGGTCAAACAAATTCTTGGAGAATCACAATACTACCATGCCACTAGCCATGAGTCAGAACATTATTTAGGGCTTTATCCAGAGCTCTGGACAAAAAGTGTGTGACAAATGCTTGGAAATTATATTCTTACCTGTGTTTGATGGCGGCTTTTGTTTTGTTTTTAATGTAAATTTATGTGTATATCATGCTAGTGAAAATGAAGTCCGTGATGAGGATAAACTATCTCTCTCCCCCAAAATTTTAATCTAATTTTATGGAATAGTATGCATAGTGGTGAGAACAGAAAAAATACATTAAAGGTTTATATCTATATTCTAATACTGATGCTTTCCAGTTTTTAACACTGGAGCATCAAGTAGGTTTATTTACAATTTCTGTTAGTAATAAGCTCTTTCTTGAATATTTTTGACCTATGAAAATAATTAAAAGCATTCCTTCCTCTCACTCCACACGCAAAAGTAAATACTTTAATTTCTTACAAAAAAGAATTGGACTCCAAACCCTCACAAGATTTCAGACTCAAAGGCTTTTTATCATTTGCTTTCCTTCACGGCGTCTCAGGCCTCTAAGCGCCTACGACTCCAGGATGCAGGATGGAGACAACACAGCTCTGTGATAGAGACTGGCTGTTTCAGCCTCTGTCATACTGATTTGGAGCAAATCCAACCTTATTTTCCTTTGGCATCCACAATCCTTTTTGAGATGATATATCCTCGGTTTTGAGAGTATCTGCTCTCCTTTTGAAAGCTATGGAATGGGAAATAACTCACATAGTTCAATCTAAATTTTTTCCCGCTGTGAGCCCTGAAATAAATGACCAATATCTAAAATGTACACCCTACGTGGACTAAACCATTTCAAATCCTTCTCTATGAATTGTCTGCTAAGTACCAGAACCTGAATTGGGATCTCTGTGTATGTTAATTTAATTAATCATCTAAACAAGCTTAAGAGGAAAGAACTACTAAGCCCCATCTCACAGAAAAGGAAACCAAGACTCCAACAAGTTAATGACTTTACCAAGACCACAAATAAGGGCTGGGGATATAGCTCAGTGGCACAGTGTCTGCCTAGCAAGTAAAAGGTTGTGCATTCGAGTCCTGCTACAAAAGAAAAAAAAAGACAAAAAATAAGCAGGGAAAGAAATAAAAGCCCCTTTTATTTTGATTTAATTTTATTTTAAGCTAATCCTCCTAATCACTAAAATGTTCTTGTGAAATGAAGAATCTTCTGATAATGTCAATGACCCATACCTTATAGGTTCAGGCTCCCACAAGGGGCCATCAGGAGATCTCCTAAGCTTGTTTGACAAAATATGCTGGCCAACTCCATCCTTAGGTAAGATTGGCAAGGTCTTCCGATTTTACTGGATCACTTATACTACATTACAGACTAATACAGGGAAATAGGATAGAGCCATGGTCTCATAGGCTAGGGCCTCTAGGGTATTTACGAGTTCTCTCTGTTTAGTTTTCCTGAAGCCCAAGCCATCTCTAGTCAATTATTCAGTATTTTGCCACTGATTCTAGGCAAGACTGCCTCACACCTAATGTAAGTCAGGCAAACCTGTTACCCCAGGAGCTGGAGTATGAAACTCTACTTTTCAAAATGAGAGCAGTATAAAGTAGAAGCAAGACACCAGCTGATGGCTGAACTACTGTGGCCTCACCGTGTGTCCACAAACAAGTAACTACTCACTAGTGTCACTCTATAAGCCAATGTCTGTTATTTTTAAAATAGCACTTCATTATGAGAAATTATAAAGTATCACATAATACATGATATCTACTAGAGTCTGCATACTCCCTTTATTGTCTGTCTTCCCTCTCTAAAAAGTTCCACAAAGGCAGACTTGTTTTAGTTACCACTGTTATCTCTCGCACATAGAACAGTGTCTGGCATATAGTAGGCACTCAGAAAATACTTGAAAAAGGGACATGAATTATTAATTATATAATAATAAGGATGACACTCATTATCATTTTATATGCTAAGTACTGTTTTAAGTCCTAACATACATTAGTCCACCAAATCCTCACAACCAACCTAGTTTAAAGATAAAGAAATTGAGGAATAGGGAGTGGAAGTGATTTGTCCAAGGCCACAACTAGTAAACTCAGGATATGAACTCACTCCGTCTAAATCAAAAGCACTCATTAGTAATCATCAGGCTAACTTTCTTTCATTAGTTCCTACCTCTTGAGGATGAATACAAAATGGGAGAGAGAGCAGGGGTTTTTACAATCAAACAAACTAGGCTTTGAATTCCAAGGCTTACATTTCCAAGCCATGTGGCCTTATACAACTCATTTAAACTACCTGGTACTCCTTTTTCAAAGTGGAAATAAAAATACCTGCTTCCCAGGTTATGAGGTTTAATGAGATAACCTAAGTTCCTTCTACAAAGCCTGACATATACACTATAATGGGTCGCTATTATTGTGATGTATCACTGTTAACTGTTGTACAGAGAACAAGGGACATAAAGGAGTCTAAAAGAAGAATTACTAAAGAATTAGAGGTGAGTCATGGTGATCATGCAAAATCTCATGTAAATAGGCATTCTCAAAATCTTCAGCTCAAAGTTACAGAATTGTGGTTGTGCACAATATTGTGACAACTTGTCTTCATGGCCAAGGGGCCTTGAGTCCAATATCCCACTCACAGACTGGCTAGATGGCATCTGATGGAAATATCTTATGGACAACCCAACCAACATTAAACTACATACATCATTCAGTTGACAATTGATTACTGGGCACCGACTAGGTGCAAGGCAAAGGGATAAGTTCAGTCCTGATTATTGAAGGTGGAGATAAAACAGAGACAAATCAACAATTGATTGCACAAGGTGGAAGATCACTGATGGAAGGATGCTGGTATGGTGGCAGAGAAGGCTCCAGCTCAGAGTGAGTTAGAGAACCATCACTAGGCAAGACATGAGCCTAACTGTCATATAAAACCAGGTGAGCAAAAACCAAACAACCAACCAACCAAAAAAACAAACAAACAAACAAACAAAAAAAACAATTGAGCAGAGTGGAAGAACGTTGCAGTCTGAGGGATCTGCCTGTGCAATGGAAGGAAACAGCATGGTAGAGTTCCCTGGTGGGTCACAAATGGAAGGCAGAGAGAGGCAGGACAAAAGGTTGGAAAGCATCACTTTCCAGGATCATGTCACTCATCATTAAGACTGTTTCAACTGTGGATCTCTAGCATTATGCTTTTTTCCAAGACAGACAGAAAGAGAAAGCAAGAACAAGAGCGAGAGCAAGAATGTGTGTGTGAGAGACAGAGAGACAGAAACAGAGAAAGATACAGAGAGACAGAGAGGGAGACAGAGCAAGAGACAGAAGGAGACTGAGAGAGATGGGGGGAGACAAAGACAGAGAGAGAGAGAGGGAGACAGAGAGAAAAGGAGACAAACAGTGAGAAAGAGACAAACAGTGAGAAAATACATTTTTTTTTAGGTTTACTGCTAGATTTTCTTTGGGGCCCTATTTTCTTCCTGAACAGATCGCAGGTATTTTTAGCACTAGTGTAGTGTATCACTATCTCATGACACTGTTCCCCTTTTGTGCTTTAAAGTCATTTTAAATTCCACTCTGTTCAGCATATGTTATTCTCCCTCCCCAGAACCGTATCTGAATAACCTGGTAAATATTTGCTGAATTGGGCTGGATTCATCCAGTAGCTATGGTATAAATTAGCAATGTCCCAACAGACAAGGCTAGGAGCCGGGGATAGGAGGAGCTAAAAAGATGAATTTCACAGTATCCTGGCCTCAATAAACTTGAGATTCCAATGATGTCAATGAGACATGTATATGACAATGATACACATACCCCAGAAGACTGTAGGGTGCCTCATTCTTTCAGCAGTGGGCCTGGAAGGTGGTAGGAAACTGAGTCCCACTTCTCACAGCACTTTCACCAGAGACCCAGCTCCTTGAGGGCAAAGGATTATGTGCCCTTTAGTACTAATCCCCAAACACCACCACATAATAAGTCTTAGCATTTATCAAACAGACCTATTTAGTCTTCACAACCCTGAATGGTATGAATCATTTTGCAAATGTGTACACTGAAACTCAGAGGTAAATGTGGTTTCCTTCAGGTTATAAGGTTAGTGAGTAGTATAAAACAACAGTAACAATTATTATTTTCCTTTTTAAGGAATCTCCCCCTCCATTTATTATTTTCCACTGTCTCTGCTGCAGGAATCTCTTTTCAATTGTTTTAACCGCTTTTTGGGGTGAGGGAGGGACGGAACCCAGGATATAACACATGCTAGTCTAGTGCTTCTCTTTTCATACTAAGATGGAAAATGTTCTCTCTGGCTCAATGGAACCTGAAGTTTACAGTTTGAGTTCTTGAACTCTTGTTGGTTTTCCTCTGCCACCAGTTTTAAGAACTTCAAAACACACTGAATGGCTGTAGGACAGATGGTTCTGCCCACATTGCAGGTAAAAATCATCCATGCAGCGAGGCACAGTGAAAATGTAATACGATTCTTTAGCACAAAGGTTCCTCAAAGCTCTCCACTCCATCTCCCATCCATTGGTAAGAATTAATCCAACTCCAATTCAGTGGGTCTTCATTAAATACCTATTATGTGCCATGCACTTTCCTCAGTATTTCCAAAGTGAAATACATGATATGAAGTGCCCTGCATCTATTATTTGTTCTTGTAATTAAATCACAGTTAAACCCAAAGGTAGCTGACAAAAGTAGAAACCAACAGAGTCATCTTTACAGAGGAACACAGTGCTAACACAAAGTAGGCATTTTAATACACTCTCATGGAACTGAATAAATATTTAAAATATGTTTTGGAATCAGACTGACCTGTATTCAAATCAAATTCTGGTGTAACAATTATTGGTAATATAACCTCAGTTCCTCACAAAATCTAAGTTAGTTCATCCATAGAATAGGAAAATTAACATTTACCTTTTAAAGTTATTCTAAAAATTAAAAGGGATGGTATTTCTAATGTCTGGTCCACAGTAAGAGTTAAAAAAAATGAGTGCTGGTCATTCCCACTTCTTGCGCCTATCATTAATACTGCTGTGCAGGTTTAATTAGGTAATGTAGTCAAGGAATGAGGTTTGCTAGTTAATAAAAATTTTGGTTAACAGAAAGCCCCAACATGTATCATGCAGACTATAGTTTTCAGATTTAGAACACAATGCTTCATATTAAATCTAGAATAATCATGTCATCCGTTCTTTAATAATCTGGAAGACATAAGAAATCTTACAATACAGACCTTCGAAAAAAGTTGACTTATTTTTCTTTTGGATATTAAAATGGTCACTATCTTCTAGAATAGTGTTTGCCAAACTTTTCCAATCATTATCCACCAAGATAAAAAAAAGTAAATATACTGTATATAGTAATGTCACACCATGACTCAGAACACAAGTAAATTACAAAAAGCTTTTGTGAAATAATACCCTTAGAAAGTATCATCTACTGCTATCTTTTCTATTTCATTCCAGTATATCATTCTATCCATTGTTTTAATTTTTAAAAATTGCCAGTTAGGACCCACTAAAATAATTATAGGCAAAACTAAACACTAGTAAATGTATTAATCTTGTTACCCTATCCATGAGAGTGTATTAAGGACATAAGTCAACTGATCCTCACTTTTAGCCATGAAATTGTATTAATTCTGCTACATATAGTAAGAAACTGAAACTCAGAAAGATTAGACGACTAGAACAAAAAAAGACTTCCAAATCTGACGACAGAAACAACATTCACAAGTCTTCTAATTCTGCAGTTCAGGTTCTTTAAAACACAAACAAAAAGCCCACAAAAACCACATAATGATAGTAATTCACTCAGTTCAATAAACATTGAGTACCTACTAAGTACCAGACATTGAAATAAGAAAGCATTTGACATGGTGTGTGTTCTCCAGGACTAACAGATTAACCAAATAAAACCTAACTCAAAAAAACTAGGGTACTTGGTACATGCAGTTGCAAGTCTGCAGTGAGTACTTTTTTCTGTTGGAGGAAATAAGTCTGGTCCCCATCCTCCATCATCCATTCTCTAGCCAAACATTATCCTGCAAAATGAACAGTGGATAACCATTGGTGAGGAAATGTGGTGTACTTTCCTCTGATGATACTTTCTTTACAATCTGAAATGAGCTGATGTTGTTTTCCTGCTGGTACTTTCTAGCACTGCTTGAGAAGCAGTCATCAATGTGACTTTACCTATGAGATCAGTATCATAACATCAGCTTATGACCAGAAGGATGTTCTAACAGACATTCCTCCTAAATAACGAGTATCTTTCTTTGTTTTTTCCCATAAAATGTAATTTTTGGCCAAGGTGGACATGATAACAAACAGTCTGCAGTGATGACTTCTGATACCACTGTAAACTTAGGCAAGTGGCTAAAGTTTACTTTCAATAAAAAGGGGTAAAAAGTATCTGTTCTAAGTACATTCAGGAATTCACATTGATACTTCAGGGCAAAAATTATACAATGCCAAGTGAATATAGGAGATGATCCCATGATCATAGATGCTCAAGGGTCATAGATTCTTGGAGAGAAACAGGCTGAAGTTGTAGAATGCAAACCTGCTTCTCTGTTCTTGTAACTGCTGATTTGGTTGGTTAACATTAGATGAACTGCAAGCCCATGGCTCCAAAATTTACTAACTGGACATCTGTTTAAGAGTTCTTACTATTGCTCTTCTAAGCTCAAAATATTTTTTTCTCATGAAAAAATCTTATTCCAGAAATGTAACAAAAGAAAGATTTGAGGTTCAAGTATTGACTCACATATAGACAAATTTTCAATTTTTTAATAAAACAAACACCTATGTAGTAAGAAAGACCTACAAATATCCATCTACCCCCTACTCTGCCCACCTGTTTGCTCAAATCACTAATCCAGTCATCACTTTTTGGCCCTTCACTGATAGACGTAAGAAGATTTTTTTCCTTTTTTTTTTCTTCTATCTTTCTTTAATGTACTGAGGATTGAACATAGGACCTTCACACTTAATTATATCCCCAGTGCTGGTTTTTATTTTTGAGATAAGATCTTGCTAAATTGCCCAGGTTGGGTTTGAATTTTCAATCTTCCTGCTCCAGCCTCCAAGAGTCCTGGGTTTACAGGTGTGAGTCACCACGCCTAGTTTTAAGTGAGAATTTTCTAGGATAAAATATAAAGAACCTTGTTCTATACCACCTACTCTCCAAACTGAAGGCCCTCCCATGCCCCAGTTTTTGGTGCTAGGCAAGTGTTTTACCACTAAACTCAAGCCTCCATTTTTTACAACTGCATTTCTGCCTATATAAACACATTCTAAAAATCAACTAAAATTTTCCAGAGTGCTTATACACTATATATAAAAATCTTAGAAGATTTCTGGTGAAGTCTGGAAGTAGATTCACGTGGAAGGAGAAAAGTTCTGTTGTCTATTTCACAATGATAGTTTTGTTTTTTTTTTAAAGGAAAGCATAAAGCCAGGAAAATAGCATTTGTGATGATCAGACCAGCTTACAACCCCTTTCCCTAATTTTAAGGATTAAGCTGAAGAAATGACTCCCCTTCACAACCTTTCCATGATTCTAGGTGGTAGAATTCAAAACCTGTGATATTAAAACAACATTTTAAGATTGTGTTCTCAGTTTAAGGCTTGAACTCCTTCAGGAATGCTTGTATTATTGCTCCATCCTCACTGGTAACAGGAATAAGTCCCAGTTTAGACACTTGTGAATTTATTTATTGTATCTATATATTTACCCCTTCAAAACCTCAGAGCCTTAGAAAAAAGACACAAAATTAGGTTTGGCTTAACACCTGTCTTTCCGAAATGTGTTTGTATAGTAAATCACTATGTCAAGCTCTTTGTGGATCTGTCACTGTCTGTCTGTCTTTCTGTCTCTCTTTTTCTCCATTCCTTCTTCCCTCTCCCTTCTGGCAGGGGGGTTACAAATCGAAGGCCAGCATTCTGCTCACACCTTGCAAACCTCTTCAGTCAATTCGATCACTTCTAGAGTTGTTTGTATTGCCAAAGCCATCCATCACCCTGCCTCACCAAGCAGAAGAAAACTGAATGCAAGTTAGGAAAATCTCACTGAGCCCCTTTTCGCCTCAACTTCTTCAACACTCCTTGAGAAACAGAACTTTGAAACAGCCTATTGAGAAAACAAGGGGGAATAGAGTAAAAAGGCTTACATGGATAAGAGGAAAAACAGCTTCAAAGTAAGTTGGTTTCTAGACAAAAGTAAACTAACTCACAAGTCACAATACGTACTTTAAACAGCAAAGACTGGACAACAGCAAATAAACAAATTTTATTTTCCTTGTGTCTGACTTCTAAATAGCCTACTAGGCTTTTTCATGAAATTAAAAAGTAGCACAGGTTAAAATTAATTTTACCTTTACCATTTTTGTAAAGGTGATTCTAATTTCAAAGGATATCATGGATCTCCTGCAACAACCCAGGAAAACTAAATAAAACTAAATAAAGCCACACAGTTCCAGGGAATAACTGAGGGCTTCTGTACGTGTTAAAAAACCACTGTGTGTCAGTCCCCTTGAGTGCTGGTAAGAGGATGAAGACTGTGAGGGTGGCATACAATGTCACTTCCCAGGACATCTGGCATGAGCAGATGGACCTCTACTTGGGGGAGGGCATTTGCCAAGACACAGAAAGACTGACAGACTGAAAGAGACCTAATGTCCTCTATGAAACTCCAATTTTCAGAACCTATATATGACTGGTGTGCTCAAATAGTGTTTCTCATGCAATCCTCACAGACACCCTATTAAGCATTATCATTCTCATGTTAAAGATGATAAAAACTGAGGTTCAGAAAGTTGAAGTACTTCATCCAAGATCACTCAATTATTAGCTAGAAAAGTCAGGAACTAACTAACAACTACTTGACTCTGAAGCCTTTTGTACTTTACAGTTTCTTAAAATGAAGAACAGTCTTCCCAGAGGCTTGCTTATACCCTACACGTACAATGTAGCAGTCCTCCAAGGTTAGAATTGGACTCATGGTTCCACAGCTTCTTAGCTGGCCTTGCTAACAAAGGCGTGGAAATAGAGCTGTCCAGTAGAAATGACACTAGTTTTCCAACATGTGGACAAGTACGTAAAGCATATTTTTGGCTCTATCTGCATGCTAGCTCTCTACATTCTTATCACAATAACTAGGTTGATTTCAAAACTGGAAACTTCTTCATTAGAAAGGCGATTAAAATACAATCAAGTTAGAAAGTTATCCTCCCCCAATGCCACCTAAAACAGAGCAACTCCAAAATAAAACCAATTTACATATTTTACTCTAAATTAAAAAGTAAAAGCTAACGATTCCCTTTTAATATCAAGAATAATAAATGCACACTTACATAAAGCTTTCTTTGGGGAACTATTACTACGAGGCCAGCTTTCCCAATATTATTCATAAATATTACTTTTGTTTTAGTGTTACAGTTAGAATCTGGACTTGTGGGAATTGTACTATCTGTACTCAGTGCATCAACAGAGATAATTAATGTTGAAGACATGTACAATATCCAAAATTTTAGATGTGTGGTTGGCTGTATTACAAAAAGAAACATAAGAAAGGATGAGTCAAATCTGGTCAAAATCACGAATTGCAGGAACTTAGTCTTTTACTCCATTTTAAGTGAGTACTTTCCTAATGAAAGTTTCATCAGTAAAGATCGCAAGTTCTTAGCCTTTCTACTGCAGGGTTTTAAACGGCACCCAGTGCTTAAGTTTATCATTAGGGCTGTTATTTATTATTGCTGCATTTTCAAAGAGGACATTTGGAAAAAAAGAAGTTAAACCCAGCCCACTATTTTTCATGTATAAATTAAAAAGCAAAACTTTAAAAGGTTTAAACTCACAGCTTAGTAAAACAGACTACTTGAAGAGGCATTACTGACATATGCCGCAACACACCACGGGTCACAGCTGTTCATATCCTGCTCTCAACAAGTACACAGGAGTACACAGACATGTATTACAAATTAACTCTGTTGTACAGGTATTCCAAAAGGGTCACTGTCTGCCCAGGTGCTCCTGCGTGTAACAGGAAAAGATATTCAAAGAGATATTTCTATCAGAAGCAAGGCATTCATATTTCTGTAAAATTATCAGGTTCTAGACAAGTTTCACAGGCAGCTGACTAAATGACAAGTTTCTTCCAACTATCCAAATTACTTCTTCCTAAGAGTGAACATCTGGTTACATGGAACCTTACAGACAAAAAAAATGTCCAGAAAGTCTTTAAATTTTTATCTTCTGCAGTTGCTAAGACTACTACAATTACAAAAGGGAAAACACACGTTTAAATGATCTGATAGACCTTCACTCAGAATTTGACACAAGTCTGTCTTACTGTGTAATGTGCAACCTTAAAAACCTTCACCTTGACTTTATCTCTAATCGTGGGACTTATCTTCATTATTTTTTTATCACTGCTGAAAGAAAAAGAAATGATGACCTTGAATTTCACGTTCCAAAGAAATACACATATCCCCTGACAAACACATCTTTAAACAACACCAAATGACAGCTAAACTCTACTAGGAACACTGTTGGCACAACAACTTCAAGAGCTAGTTGTTATAAGAGAAGACAACAACAGTGAATAACTTATTCAAAGAAGGAGAGGATTTAATGCCACGAAGTGCAGACAGAGGAAATCTCCATGCTGTGGTGTGTTTTTCAGAATTTGCCATCAAGGCTGGAATTGTTTTTCTGCCTTCTCATATCCTGAAAAAAGAATCCAACTTGCTATAAAAGTGTTAATTATTTTTCTATACTTTAAAGTGCATAATTGAAAAACTGAACTCCCTTTTAAATGGTATTTTTCAAACCAAGAACAGTGGAAGTTATTTTTTGGAGAAATTTATGACACAAAAATTATTTCCATTTAAAAAAGTCCCGTACTCTAGGTTTTGTTTTGCATTTTACTTTTGTGGCCAAAAATAAGGTTTTCAAACAAAACAAAACAAAACAAAAAAACCCCCCAAAACCCCAAAAACACCTCTAGAGAACAAAAAAGCAAGTATAACAATTACATTAATTACATTAACCTTAGCATTCTTAACCAAAATGTATTTAAGGATTCCTCTATGGCTTAGTCTTTTTGTTCCTCGTAGAGAGGGATCCTTATTGAGGGGTAAAGTATTTCTGGTGTTAGCTACCACAAGAATCCCAATAATGAGCCTTGCAGAACAAAAATGGTCTGTTCTAAAATGATCTGGAGAAAGGCTGACTCTCAGGTTTGAGGTGGGAGGAAGAGATGTGGGGACTCATCAAGCCCTCTATCCTTAAAATAAGCTGAGATTTCAAAATTCCAAGGGTTCCAACACATATATACATAAACGCTCATAACTGACAATGCATATTTTATTTCATAATGAATGTATAAAGAACCACACAAATACCATCATTAAAAAGAGTAGATGCAAACATCAAAAGCAAGCTAGCTGACTGCTTTCTTATTTTTTGTCCTTTTACAACAATTTTATTTCCAGAGTGCTTTATTCCTAACACTGATGCTCCAAAGCTATTGTGAACACATTGGCTGGATAATTAATGAAGCAAACAATAAACAAAATGGCTCATCTTTATGCCCCCAGCTAACATCCTAAACTGGATATAATTAAAGGTGTGAACAAACAAGCAAGGAAGTAACGGATCTGTAAAGTCAAGGTTCTGAGAAATTCTAGGGCATCCCGCACTGCACCAGTTCAAATTTATCACTCATTATCTCCTACACCAGAAAAGTATGGATCCACATGTTGGTAACCCTCGCTACTCTTGTCCTCAGTCCTTTTCTTTTCACTGCTAGATGGCTAATTTAAGACAATCACTGTTGGTGACAAGTCACACCCATTCACCTACAGGTCACTTTCTTTTTTTCCTTTAGAAAGTCACTGACTTATAAAAGCCCTCTATCCTTAAAATAAGCTGAGATTTCAAAATTCCAAGGGTTCCAACACACATACACACGAACACTCTTAAAAAACAGACACAGGATGTTAACATAGCTACCTCATTTCCTTGTTTTTATCAATGGTAGTATTATGATCAAATGCCCCCAGTGAATACCAACTCTTCTCCCACATGCACATACACGCACATTCTAATTTGACTCCAACCCCTGATTCAAAGGCCAGCTTTCAGGATTTGTACATTTATAATTCCTCAAGTGGCAGCTACAGAAAGGTGGCTTGTTACCAATGGAAGTCTATAGGATATGGATTATATATATTTTTGATGTATATTTGAGATTTCTTATTTTTCTAGTAAGAGGATTTTTGGAGTTATGAAGAAAAGAAGTTACTTCTTATGAGAAGCAGCCCAATTTGGTTTTCTTTCTATTTACAGGTACACACACACTAATAAGTAAGTGTGTATACACAGTTGATAACACCAAATATGGAAAACATAAGACGGGTGCAGGAATTCGTCAACACACACTTACACTGATACACAATCTATTTTCCTTTCTTTCTAGCACACACGTACACGCCACATATCCCTCAAATGGATGAGGACTGAATGGTAGGCAATAAAAGGTTGACTTTACTTCCAAAAAGGGAACTAATTCTGTACAACATAGCTCATCAACTAGTACATAGTAAGATAAAAGCTTAAGAATGTTCGTGTCCATTCTTACCCCAAACTCCCAATGACATTGGGAAAAAAACACTGCATTGCAGCACTTGGCAGCACATACTCCTATATCTAGCATCCACTGGCCCGCTCACCAAAAAATGTACACATTAAATTTTCAGCAATAAATTAAGTTCCTGGTGGCCACATATCACTGAAACTGATGAAGAAATTTGTCAAGGCCAAAAGACTGCTGTCCATACATTATGACCTCTATCAAGACCGCCATTCCTTACTTGCGGTACATATAATTTCTTTCTTTTTAAAATTAACACAAGGCAGTAAAATGTTAAAGGCTAAATGAGGCAGCACATCTCCTCATAGAAGTAATTGTATTTTGTCTACATATAGGAAGAGAATCCAACCACAATAAGAAAATAAGTGCAAAGGGGGAAAAAAAGCAAACCAAAGCAAAGGACTTGCACTGAGGAAATCCTTTCATTGTTCATAGCAACTCTAACTTGAGGAAAATACTTCAATTCACCCAAAAATCCTTTTAGAGATTCAGAACACACATATAGAAAGCACCATCCATGCAATAATTTCTAGATATGAAATTTCAAATAGATTATTCCTAACAGAAAACCTAAATTTAAAATATCTGAAGTCTAGCATGTCTCAAATTCTCTTTGCAAGACCGAGTTTAAGACTAAAAAACATGCATGCAGTTCATTTTCTTTCTCTTGCTTTATAAAATACATTCTACTACTGCTGTCCATCCTATCATAACAAAACCCTAATATTTGAAGGACCAAAGAAGGGCTACAGGGAGAGAAAAAGTTTGAAGGCTTTGTGCAAAGCATCGAACAGAAGCAAGCCCATCTATATCTGGCCAGAAGGATGACTTGAATGAGTGGCAGTTAGGAATGAATGGGGCTAAGAGCCAAATGAATGTTTGGTTCTTAGTTTTTAAAAATGAGATATTAAAATAATTTTGTACATTAATGATTGTGAAAGTGAATTTTCAGCTACTTCCCCACCTATGTTCATTTGACTTTTTCAAAAATTTAAATAGTAAATAATTTAGCCATTATATTACTATGAGATATACAGACATTCTGATCAGTAAAACTGGTATAGTCAAGGTTTTTTTGGGGTGCAGCCATATTTCTAATTAGGTTTCTACTTCTCAATAAATGTACACTCAACCTGTGCTTCCATAATGGCACACCTCCACACACAGGTAGTAGGCATTAATTTTTTTTTTAAGACAAAGAAGCAAGAAAGGTCAGTGGCAGAATCACGTGTCTTTTTTTTAAAACCAAAGCCAAGATGACAGTTCTTACAAAAATTATTTTCCCCTAAGTAAAAACTGTCAGAAAATACTAAAAATAAAGGAAACTATACTACGGAAAAAACAAATTATTCTCTTTTTAAAAGGTAACATATATTTATTCAATCATCATGTAAGAGTAAGGTTCAAGGATAGAACAAAAATATGTTTATTTGTTTTTACCTCAAAAGTCAAAATAAAATATTACAAACCCTCAGTAATAAAACAAAAAGAAGCATCTATAAGGAAGAAAGAATGGTGGGGGGGGTGGAGAGATTCGTAAAGGTGAAAGTAAAATTTAAGAGTACTTTCAAGAAAGCCAATTATATTTCTTAACCTTGTAAAGTAGTTCAGTATTTTTTAATCTCTTATTCTGGGGCTTATAATTAGCTGTGTGATATGTATTTATTTTGTCCCCCAGGAAGAAACCATAACAGATCAATGTTTCAGTTTTGTTTTTTTTTTAACCTCCTATTCACCCAAGTAGTATATTTTTCAGTCCTTCTGGTACCCACCATCATGGGAAAAAGACACTACTAGTAAAGCACACTATGAGAGAGAAAATGCGAGAGATGCCTGTCACCCAGCGCACACATGGGTCCCAGACATTCAGAGACACTAGGAAAAAAAAATCAGTTTTTCACTCAGTTTTATGCCAACTCCAGAGCCAGGACCAAATGCCAATGGAAAGCAATGGCTGTGAAGGTGTAGCCAGAAGGATTCTGTGGCTGAAGGCATGGGGAGAAAAAAAGGAAGCAAAGAGCTGCAATAGTGCAATGCCTTTATTATTTTTTTTAAAGCAATCTCTACTTGGGATAAAAAATGAGAGATACAATGAACTCCTCAGAACTATAGTATCAACATCTGATTTTGTAAAAATATCAGTATCACCTAACATGAAATCATTCCTAAGGGGAAATCTATTTTCCCTATGAATATTTGCTGGAAATTTCTAAGAAATCATTTGCAGAACCTATCAGCTGTGGGAGTTCACTATTATGCTTCCGTCAACTTCATTCAATATAATTTACATTTTTTTTCAAATGGCCTCATAGGATTCCTTGTGATTTTTAGCACGTACAATTTCACAGCAGGGAAAGAAGGAAAAAGAAAAAAAGAAAAAGCAAGATTCCTTACCCTCCCTTCCCCCTCTCCTTCTCTCTCCTTCCCCCCATCCCTCTCTCTCCTTTTTAAACAAACAAACAAAAAGAAAACCAGAGAAGAATGAACGGATGCTTAAAAATAGATTTCTAAAAATCACTGTAAACCAGAGTTAGAAATGTAATTAACACCTATTTATGAAGAATAATTAAAGTTGGGCTGACCACAAAGAACAGCAAAGATAATCATGCCCCTCCACCCCCTTTACACTGTTTGCAGTGTGTTCTCATGATAGCCACCTGCTCCCTACTCAGCTTCTCCTCTGTTCGTTTCCCCGGCAACCTTTCATTGGGTTTTCCTCCCAGCTATCGCTTTCAGTTGGGCTGCTCGGTCTAATCTTATTTGTTTTACACCCATCAAAACAAGCAGCCAGACAAAGGCAATCCTCTAAGAATGGGAAAAAGACCACAGCTTTGTTATAAGATCTATGCAGAGCAAAAAGTCCTTCTTAGGCTTCTCTAGTGAGATAGGTATGAATTTACAGCCTTCTCCCATACCCAGCCCCGAAACCCCATAAAAGCTATTGCTGGTGAAAATTCAAAGTCAAAGTGGGCACTCATGGCATCTTGTGTCATATCGTCAGGGTCAACATCAGGCGACAGGAGTAGCACTCTAGGAGTTTCCTTGCTTCCTTTTTTTTTTTTCAGAAAAAGATGATGCTATAAATAGATTTACTACTTGGCAGAAAGGTTTTCCACTTTCCCATCCACATCCCAAAGTCCTGTTTCACAATTGCATTTGCTCCTACTGAATCTTACCTCCTCCACCCCTCATTCCCAGCCTTCCCCATCACTCCTAGCAGAAGACTGAAAAAGAAATGTGCCTTTAACTTTAACAGTCGTGTAATTCCACTGATGGCTCACAGAGGCAGTGGACACGCCAGCCACCAGTGACGGTCACATTGTGATTGTCAAAAAAGGCACCAATCTTGCTTGGTTAAAATGTGTATTAGATGGAAAAGGCAGTGTGTGTGTGTGCCTGTGCGCATGCAATGCCATTATACTTGGTAGTGGATTCTGATTTTCAGAAAAAAAAATACTAAACAAACACACACAAATGATCACCACAGTGATTTACAATGCACACTTCACCATCCTTACACACACACACACACACACACACACACACACACACAAACTGGAACCTCCAAGCTGCCTTTCTCTTTTCACTTACCATCTTCAAGCCATTCCACTCCATCTGTGATCAGAAGAAGATGGACCCTCACACAGTGTGTCAAAAGCGGAAAGAAACGTTATGTAAAAGCTGACATTCCTTCTTACAGAGCTGCTGCCCAGAGAAGGAAGCAACAACTCAATACGCCAGGCACCGCTACACATACAAGCCGCCTCCTCTTTTTTATGAGGTCATGACAGGAAACTCTTTGAAATACAAGATGCAGCATTTACTGAAGCCCAAATAAATCACACTCTTTGCCGTTTTGACTGCGCAGTCCCCTGAAACACAACTGCCCATCTCAGTGTTCAACATTCAGGCAGTACGTCTAGAGGTTTAAATTTCCAGCACAGAAATGGAGAGATTCCCTAACCCCGCTGCATTCATCCCTAGCCCCGCAGAACCCAGGCATGTAGACACAAGCCCCTTCTCCCTTACAAAAAGAAAACGTTTCTTTTGCCACGATGGTCTCAAGTAATATAATCTCTTTCAACAAACCAGCAATTATTTCAGCCCACCCCCACCCTCCGTCTTTATGTTGAAGGGAAAACTGACAACGAGCTGTTAAAAATGACACTCTGTCTCCCCACTGTTTTTCAATAAAAGGACCTACCTGCATTCTACACAAAAGATATAGTAAATGCAGGAACCAAACGACAACAGAGAACTAAACTCTTGTGCAAGCATAAGACTGGTCAAGGTGTAGATGTTTGTCTGCCCTCCATCAACACAAACAACAAAGTATAAATCTAGTCATACCTACCATAACCATTCTTATTGGCAAATATTGGGTCTTGCAGAG
>RJWT010009817.1:0-24801 GCA_004365215.1 Cuniculus paca | reverse complement strand
TCCAGATGAACAGTTCTTGCCTTAGGAACTCAGGGAAGGCAACAGCTCTGTATAGCAGAAGCTGAGTGCTATTGATGTGAGAGGGTAGCATAATAGAAGCCTGAGACCTAGCAAGAATGGAATCTTCCCGGCTGTTACCAGTGCTTTTTTATAGGGGCCTTTTTTACAAGAAGGAATATAGTAACTTGCCTTTCTATCTCCTATCCTTTCTCTAGGTGAAGTTAATCTTCTACTGGGTACCCAGAAACTCAGAGAGTTCATGATAAGGACTAGGTTGTCCCTGTGACACCCTCCTAAATCCACGTCTGGAATTGAGATGTCTTTAGATATTTTCTTAGGGGAATCTCACAATACCAATACTCTCCCTCTCCACCTTCCATATAATCCTGTCTTTGTGTGCAGAGCTTGTGAAACACCCATATTCACATTGTTTTCATTTATCTTCCACTTAGGTTTTATGGCAGGCACACAAAGAAATCCTCAGATGTCTCAGTATGGGCCTCAACAGACAGGACCATCCATGTCGCCTCATCCTTCTCCCGGGGGCCAGATGCATCCTGGAATGAGTAGCTTTCAGCAGAGTAACTCAAGTGGGACCTACGGTCCGCAGATGAGCCAGTATGGACCACAAGGTAAAAACAAGTGTTCTCCAAAATACATGGCAGTGGGTGGAGGACATTGTGCTAATTTGCTAGTCCTTCAAGGGTTTCCTATTAGAAATGCATTTTAAGCTTCCCATATTTGTTACCTAATAGAATAGGAAAGTAATGTAAATCCACAGTTCTTTAGATACCCCTAGTGAGGAGGAGAATCATTATAGCCACTATTTCTTAAGCGTTTATGCATCAGACACTGGGAAGCATTCCTTGTGTGAGTGAACTCATCTCTACAACGTAGTCTCAGATGTTTGTAGACAAAAAAAAGCACAGGCCTTGTCCTCAAATTTCTAATTTAAAAATTGGAATTTGTTGTATGGAATTTGAATTTCAGCCCTCCTTCTCAGTAACCTCCATTAGTACATGAGCTGCTGGTTCATGTCACCCTGTGCAACATCAGGTGAACAGCAGTTGTCACTGCCCCAGTCACCACTGTCCCACTGTTAGAAAACAGGACAGAATCTGATGCAGACGTATGCTTCTCCAACAGGAAGAGGAAGGAAGAGTAAGAAAATGACTGGAGCCATGCCTCAAATACCCTGTTTACATCCTGCTTTCCTAGAAGCTGCTTTGTCATATACACATAGAATCTTGCAAGGCTTTTAACCTGATACATATTTTATTTTTTGAAGTGATTTTTAGCAATAAGTCATTTGAATTTAGCACCTTCTTCATATTTTGTTTACTTAGATATTAATGGATAATTTCGAGAGAAAAATAACCTGGCACAATTCCTGCAGTTGCCTCATTTCTGATAATCTCAGCAACATTCCAAGTGGAGATTGAATGCCCAAAAAGAAAATGTCTTTAATGCTTACCTCCTCTGCACCTGAGCCAGGCCAGCCCCTGAAACACTTTGCATCTCCTACAGGGGCTTGCTCCTCTTTAGCCCAGAGCCCAGCCAACCTTTGACGAGAGGCCTTTGAAGCCCAGCAAGTATCCAGGAACACCCCAGCACTTCTGAGGCTTTTCCCTTGGCATCTCTCAGAAACTGTTCTTTCTTGTATAGTACTTTACAGTTTGGAAAATGAGTAATTAATGTATAAGAAATGGAAGTAGCCAGGAAAACTCTTAGAATATCCAAAATAAAACTGGATTCAGTGGTACACACTTGTAATCAGCACACTGAAGGAGACTGAGGCAGGAGGATCAAAAGTTGGAGTCTTACCTGGGCAATTTAGTGAGACCTGTCTAAAAATAAAAAGAACTGGGGTAGAGTCCCTCTTGTTCAATTCCAGTACCACAAAAAGAAAGAAGTGGGGGTTGAATATCCAAAACATAACCCTTTCTGTCAAGTCCCTTCATGCCTGTGTCCATGTGTCAGAGTGGATAGACTTCTGTGTTTTGTGTGATTTTCATTATACTGTATCATAAGCAGTTTTTCGTATTATTCGAGCAACCTTTGGGAATTTAGTCCCAATGGACAGTAATAGTCTACATTCACCTGTTGGCCCCAGGTAATTGTGATACATAGCAGTTTGTTGCTGAGCTGAGGGAGGACTATGAGTCACTCCCCTGTGGTAGCCCACCTGCCTACCACCCTCACTGGGCATGGCCGACCTTTTCAAAACCAGGATTTTTTTTTTAACTGTCCTGCAAAAAAGGAAACTAGAGACATTGGAAAAGCAGTTTATGGATTATGGTTAGCACAGAAAATGTGGACTTTGTTCAGAATGGAATTGGAGACAAGATTGGAGCCCCTTCCTCTGCTCAGAATAACTGAAGACTGAACCTTGTACTATTGCTGAGTCCTTTATTGGTCAACTTCTAGTTTAATCTGTAGAAGTTGGTAGCAAGAAAGATAATTTCTGTAGAATGGATTTCTTTTTAAATAAATCCCTCACTTTTCTGACCCATTAAATATGAAGACTTTTCATTTAAGAGCACTGACCCTAGAAGAATTTTTACCCAAATTGCTGTGTGCCCTTGGAAAATTGCTTACTCTTTCTGTGAATTATTTTTCTCTGCAAAATGAAAAAATTGAATTGCATTACCTTAGAAGCTGGTACCATTTTCATTGTTTCATTAGCCTAAATCTTGCTTCAGTACTAGGGCTTGCGGTACCAGCCCAGGCGGTGGATCCCCCCATAAGTGAGGTTATAATATCAGGTAGGCGTTTTGTAGCTTTTAAAAAGGTACTGATGTTGGTTGGTTGTAGAACAACATTCAAACAAGGTTGATGTTTTCTATGCCCACCACTCTCTGGTATTTGACATCTGAGAGTCTACAGTCCAAGCCTTGCATTTATGTGCCCTTGCCCTTTCCTTTTTTCCATAGCATGTCCAACCCACAGTACACTCTGAGCTGTGGCCCCTCCTGGCATTGTGCATTGGCTTTAGTTACCATAGGCTGGTCTGCTCATGTTCAAATCCAAACCTGATCTCAGCAGGTCTCAGAAAACCCCAAATGACAGGAAATGACACATGCTATACAGACTGTTTAGCTTAAGAAACATTCTTACCTTTGCATTTCTCTTTGTAAGTCCTTTTACATAGCAATACAAATGTCTTCTGTTTTTATTTTGTCCTCTTAACTACAAAATTTTCAGTAAAGCAATCAGCTTGCATCTCCATATGATGACTTTTAAGTCTCTGGGAAGATGAACTTGTATAGAAGACAAGAGATCATTAGTCTCTGCTGTTATCAACTTGATGACGTTCTTGTAGGGTTATGTAGTTGTTACTTGTTTTAAGACATCTCAGGAAATGGTATTATACAACCTCTTTGGTAACCATTTTGTCATCAGGAGCATCTTCTCCAAAATTGTCATTAATAATAGGAAGCATTTATTAAACACATCACTATTTCTGGGATCTTGTGTTTTTCACACATAAACCCCTTTGTCTTCACTACATGCTATGAAACAGGTACAATCACTGCTCCACTTCACAGAAGAAACTGAGGTGCAGCAAAACAGGCAAATGCTTTTCTGCAAGGGCCACTGACCTCAGAAACTGCCCGCTCAGTCACAAGTTGGCCATCCCCAAGCTTCTTGCTGTCCCTTCATTTATTGAAAGGCTGACTGCTTGCCTTCAAGGAGCATTTTAGGAATATAGGCATGAAAATGAATCAAAACACTAACATAATTAAGAGAGTTCCAACCAAGTAAAGAATGAGAAAATGTTATAAAATTTGAGTTACGAAATTTACAAATAAGGTGAAACCAACCTAACTGTAAAAATGCTTAATTATAGTGTTTTATAAAATAGTAGTTTTCCACCTTCAGGAATACATATTTAATAACTACCCTTGCAAAGCATTTGTAAGGCAAGAGGGCCATAGAGAGTCACTTTAATAGAAAGCAATTATGTAATTAACATTAACTATTAATAAGTAAATTTGTGTGGGGAAAAGAGCTGAAGTCCGTTTCATCTTCATAGTCTTTTTATTTCATAAGGACAAAGATTCTGTGCAATTTGATTTCATGCTCTCTAGGAAAGCATCTGTCACACCGACCATCCACAAATACTTTCAGTGTATTTATTATTAATTGTAATTTTCAGTGTATTTATTATTAATTGTATTTCAGTGTATTTATTATTTCAGTGTATTTATTATTAATTGTAATTTTGACTTGTGTGAAGCTAATTATTAAAGCCAGTAGCATCAAGAGGTAGAGTCCTTTTGGCTCACTCACTGACCCAGCATGCTGTTGTGACAGTGGGCACCAATTGTCACTCACTCATATAATAGCATCTGGGTGTCTCTGCAGGGGTACCACATATAGAAATATAGATTGTATACACTGACATAGCCCTGGTTTTCATTTTTATAGTGTGTGTCTTAGAAGGCAAAAGACTTTGAAGTAGGTAAATCTGATGGACTTTTTTTCCCCTCAGTTTTGTAAAATGTAGTTTTCAGAAGGGTTAAAAATTTTTCCTCTAAAATTTCTCATCTGAAATTTTCCTCTTTTCCTTTTTCATGAAGTCAGCAAAGACAAACTTAAAATGATATTCAGTTGAAAAATGAATCAGGTTCCAAAGTAGTGATGTAAACAGTAATAATGTTGCAACATTTTGCTTCTAGAAGAACAAGGTATAAATGTTAAAAGTTAACTGTTTAAAAGTGCCCTAAAGCCCTTTGTTGTCCCTGTGGCCCAGGATCTCCAGCTGTACTCATTTCTAGTCTAGATTGCAGTCTTGTGACCAGGTAAGCCATGGGCACATCACTTTTGCTCAGACACTTTTACAGCAGATAGTGCTGGACAAGAGAAAGATCTTGGTCTTTAGCTTTCCAGAGGCTGTTTCTGTACAGGTCACACCCCCTTGTTACTCATTTTGTTTTTGTCTTGAAACAGGTTGTAATACACTTGATGGGAGTATAGCTTATTGTTCTCTTATTTACATATTTAAATCGGTAATATGAAGCAAAAGGATTAATTCTATATTCTGTACAGTGTCGTTTCATTAAAGGAATATTGTCTCTGTCTTACTCATAACAGAAAATCAGTTAGATCATTTTTAGCAAAAGAGGTTTAATGTAAGCAAGTCTTCTTTTAGTGCTCTTTGTTACTTAAATTTAGCTTAAATTTAACTGGATTTGCAAGATATAAGCATGACTTTTTCTTAGACTGTTAATCATGATTTGATCAAAATCGGTGAATTAGTAAAGTCAAAAACTCATACAAATGAACTTAAAGAAAAAATAAAGGATCCTTAATTTTGACTTGTGCAAAGTTAATTATTAAAGCCAGTCGCACTCAAGAGATAGAGTCCTTTTGGCTCACTCAGTGACCCAGCATGCTGTTGTGACAGTGGGCTATCACTGATGCCACTCTGGATCAGGATAGTTGTTTTCCACAGTGCAGGAAGATACAACATATGGACACTGAGGTCTGCAAACTGCCTTTTCCTAGAGATGGTAATTCTGCCATTTATTCAAATGTTTGTTTAAAAAGAAATTACCTATTGAATCACATTTAACAAATCTGTACAAAGGTCCCCAGATGACCTTCAGGAGGCTTCCTCAGATAATAGTCAAGTAAGGATGATAGAGAATGTTCTTTTTCTTCCTACAGGACCTCCTTTCCCACTGCAGTTGAAAGTCTGTATATGCCTGAGAGGGGTAGGTGGAGCAGGGCAGCTTTCTTTCTCAGTATAGAAGCTTTACTGTTTTATACTAAAGTACAATGCAGTAGTTACTGTTTTAAAAGGTTTGTCTCCACAGCAACTACATGATAGCTAATCTGGCTGAGAAAACTGAGCTTTAATGACAAGTAGCTTTCTAAAGGCTATGTACACAGAACCATTTCTGCCATGACATCAGACCTTAGCATCGTGTTCTGTTCATGTGTCCTGGGTCTGTGTCCAATAATTAGCCTTGGTGATCATTTGTCTAACAATCCATTGGTTCTCCCAGGAGAGGCAGGGACACACATACAGCTCCCTTGCCCACAGCAGCTCTTCTCTAGCACTTGAACCATTGCTACTTTCTAGAATTGTTACTGCTTCATTTTTCTTCCACATTGTCATCACTTTGGGACTTCATCTGTATTTATTTTTCTGTCTCTGCCACCACAGTATAGGCCCTCTGTTCCTGTTTACTGCTGAATATCAACCATTTAACACAGAGCCTGGCTTATGAAAAGCTCTTAGTAATGATTTTTTAAATGAATGAATTTTGCTAAGACAGAGGGGCCTGTGACACTGGCATAGCTCCCGGCCCCTGCCTTGTTGCTCAGTGGATTGACATTCAGTGCCTACAAGTAATTTACAATACACAGTGTCTCATCTCTGGGAAATGAAACTAAGACTAATTTTTGTCCGTTTCTATTCTTGTATATTTTCTGGATTGAGCTTGCATTACTTAGAATTCAAATTTTAGAGAAGTTAATTGTTGAAACATATATTCAAAAAACTATCAAAAGTGAAACAGTGAAGTGATACAGTAAGGTAAGATAATAATTCTGTCCTTGTCTTTTACAAACTTCATGTAATACAGTTATCATGTTTACAGTTTAGACATTTTAAATCATGTTAATGTTGGAAAAATATAATGCCATGTATATTGGTTCAAAAAACAATTTATTTCCACAAATAGTAGGATTTAGTGTAACTTGGGCTAAGTCAACTTTCATTTTAAAACTATTTTTAGTCTTAATTACTTGATCAGTTTCCCTCACTAAAAGAGTAGCATTATATAATCGTTATAAGTACAGAGTCAGAACTTTTTTTTCACATGAAAGGATCTTAAGTATAGTAACCAACAACTGAAATTACTTAAAATAATCACTTGTCATTAGAGAAGTGAAAATTAAAACTACAGGTATTTCTGTTACATGACTATTCGAATGGCTAAATTTTTTAACGTTTGACAATTTGGTAGCAATGTACACAAAAGTAGCACAGCCATAGTTTACCAGTTTATTATGAACTTACACATATACTTACTATATAGTCCTTCAGCCTCATTTCTACAGTTTTATCAAAAGTAGTTTTATACACAGGCTTGTCCCAAATATTTTTAGCAGCTCAGAAACTGGAAAGTGTTAATAAATAAGAGGAAAACTCCTAATACATTCAGTACTGTGAGTGAGTTCATGATGCTAAGTGACAAAAGCCAGATGCCACAGGCTGTCCTGTGAGACTATTTATATGATACTGCAGAGAGGGAAAACTATAGTAGGAAGAATCAGGTCAGTGGTTTGCAGGGCCCTGGGTATAGACATATGGTTGACTACAGAAGAGCAAGAGGGAACTTTCTTTCATAGTAGAAATATCAGGAATCATGATTGTGCTGATACTTTGCTTTAATTGAATACGTTTGTTACTGAATGTAAATTATATTAATAAATATGATTTCATATTATGTAATGTACTGCTATAAAAATGATAAACATTGTTGGCTGAAAAACAGTATGTGTTTAGCCCTAATTCACAAATACACTTATCGTAGTACATAACTACATTTTTTTTCCCACCCAGGGTTGACTGTCTAGTTTATGAAGCATGCTTTTTTATATTTTCCTCAGTAGAGGTGAATAATGCAGAACCTTGCTTATAGTAGTCATCCATAAGTAATTGTTAAATGGTTGAACCTGAGAAGGAAAATTTCTTGTGTGAGTATGAGCACTTAGTAGTTGAATAAAAGCAGTAAGCTTGGAGCATTGATTATGACTAACAAATTTAAATGTTTTCGAGTCAGATGCAAACTTATTTGCAATTGTCCTAAAATAGTGGTGGCTACTTGAATAGTTAACTGATGCTTCCTCTATCTGGTGCTTGAATATAACGTCTGGTGGGTTGAAATCTGAATTCATTTGGTGACCAATTTTCCAAAGCTGGTGTGCCAAGATGAACCCACTTGAAAACTGTGGGCTCTAGGACTTGGCTGGAAGACCAGTCCAACTGAGGTGGGCTGGCCCAGCATCTGCTGCCTTCATTGTACTTAATGCTGCATCCATCTGTTTTCTGTCAAAGCTAGTGCCAACAAATTACTAATCTATTAGTGAAACATGGAAAAAAAGATTGTACTTCTCATTCCGGGCTTTTCCTCTTCTTTGCTTGTCTTACATATTTAGTTTCTGCTTATTTTGGGGAGAAAGATATGCTACTGGTTATGTGGATGGGGGTGGCGAATTATATTTTCCCCCACCCAGATGTCTTTAAAGGATGGTGGGGAAAGATCATCTTGTTTTTCCACTGGTGGGTGATGACGACGGCAGCTGTCATTCATTAGGCTGTTCTGCCTGGCACTGCACTCTTCACCTTACCTGCTCTCCATTAACATTGCCACTTTCCAGATGACAGTGCCACTGTGCAGAGAGGTTAAATAATTTGTGAAGGTCATGTGCCAGAAAGTATCAGAACCAGTGCTGAGATCCTAGTTCTAAAGTCTGTGCTTCTTCCCTTGCTACATTGGCAGCCACTTGGAGCCTTTAAAATATGTTTTTGAGCTGGGCATGGTGGCTCACGCCTGTAATCCCAGCACTCGGGAGGCTGAGACAGGAGGATTGTTGTGAGTTCGAGACCAGCCTGGGCTATAAAGTGAGTTCAAGGCCAGCCTGAATGGCATAGTGAGACCCTGTCTCAAAAAGACAAGGGCCGGGGATCTAGCTCAGTGGCCTTAGCACCTGCCTGGCAAGCGCGAGGTCATGAGTTCAATCCCTGGTGCTGCAAAAAAAATAATAATAATAATAATATGTTTTTGTCCAGGTTGTAAGTTCAATGATGAATGTAAATAAAAGGGGATTTTTGTACTTCTTCTCCTAAATAGAGGCCACCATAATTAGAAGACTTCCTCAAATGTGTGCTTTTGTGTGAACCCAATTGATTAGCAAAAGGTAGCTGTGAGCCCAGTGCTAAGTGCACTC
The DNA here is from genome assembly GCA_004365215.1 of Cuniculus paca. Taxonomy (NCBI): domain Eukaryota; kingdom Metazoa; phylum Chordata; class Mammalia; order Rodentia; family Cuniculidae; genus Cuniculus; species Cuniculus paca. The sequence goes on along the minus strand of RJWT010009817.1, from coordinate 15,834 downwards.
CTCGAAGTGCACATGCAGGCCTTGTGGGGGCAATGGTTTTGTTCCATGCTGGCCCTGACAGTCATGGAGTGCATCTTGCTAAGAAACAGAGGCTGGCTGCCCAGCAAGCCAAACTGTGGAAAACAGCCCTGAGTTCCTTAGTACGTATTAGCAATGAGAGCTGGGAGTAGGGTGCAGGACCACTGGCTTCCTAGTGACTCTTTTTCTTCACCTTCACTAAGATACAGCCCTCAACTGCCATTAAGACCTGAGACTTGAGAACTCAAAAGAACAGCACTGTAAGCAGAGCTCAACAAGATCAGGCCTTCTTTCTCTAATAAAAACCACATTATGAATATAGTCTACAATAGTTATGTCCATATGCTTGTTTTCTAAAACAAGATTAAAGTGTTACTTCATTTCCTTCTAAAGCAAAGAGAGCACTATGTTTTTACTTCTTACCAAATGAATCACTTATCAAGCATTGGGGAGAGTGGAAAGCAGCCCCTAAGTAATAGCATGAGTATGTGTATTAATTACTTGTACAATCAAGCTGTGAGCCACTATATTCATTTCAACAAAAGCAAAAAGTAAAGAGGAGCATTATATTTCACTAATCTTACCAGGTAATCTGGAGGTGAAGTCCTCCCTGAGAACAGGGAGGAAGATGAGTCCAAGTTTCTGCTCAGAGAGAAGAGCTTGGGAAAAAGGCCTTTTCAACAAGGTGGGACGGGGCAGACAACCCATAGGCTTGCGTGCATCCCGCAGGATGGGAGACTCAGAAGCACCTCAGAACCTTCTGTGAGGAACTTGGAAACTGATGAACAGGTTCAATTATTTGCAACCTATTACGTGAAAAGAGTGCAATCTTATTTCTGCACAGCCTGACTATGGAAAGCAGTTTGTTTTTGCAAAGCAGCAGGTTCAGTGTAAGGAGCTGCCACTGACCTGACTCCTGTGTAGTTGGGACCCTAGCGTACTTATGGCCGGCCTTGCTTGCTCCTGCTCCTATACCCAGCATCTCCATCCATTTCTAACTCCCTAGGACTGCTGTAGTCTCCCTTAGAGAATCCTCACTTCCTTCAGCCTCCAAGTGGTGCCTGGTTAAAAGACACTGCTGGCTTAAGTAAGGTCCACTTTCTGTTGCTAGTATAGCAGTTTATTAGCACATTCCAAGATTGGGCCACTACAGAGGTCAGCGAATCATGGCCCACTTTGGCCCACTACCTGTTGCTGTAAATGAACTTCTGTTGGAGCCCACCTCTGTGGCTGCTGTCAGGCGACAGTGGAGAACTGAAAAATTGTGCTCGACCATTTGGCGCAAAGTATTTACTGCATGGCCCTTAGCTGAAAAGTATCTTAATGTGAACAGTGCTCAGCACATCATCAGGAAGTAAAAAGAAATGCTTCTCAAATGATACACCTAAAAAGAACAGACACCCAGTAAGTTGAAAAGTCTGTTGAATTTCTTGCAGATTTGCGGGCAGTACTGTTTTATATTTGTGAATTTAAGAAAAACTGACTTATCATCATAACTTACCTGACTTATTATAGTTATCACAATACTCTTACATAAGTATACCATTTCTTAGACATCAGAGGCCCGCATGTCAGAGTGTGGTGTTCTTAGACTTTGAGCAGCACTCACCTGCCTGAGTCTGATCTCTGCTTCTCCAGTTATTCACCATATGACCTGGGCAAATTACTTACCATCCCTGTGCCTTAAGTCTTAACCTCCAACAGGAGCATTACAATAGCTTGTCCTCTTAGGCTGTGTATAAGGAATTGAGGAGTTAATGCAAAGAACTTGGAACTAAGCCTCACACATAGTAAATATTAAGTATTTGTTTTTATTATTGTTAATCCAGTACTTTCTGCTAGAAATCCTTGTAATGCTCCTCCTTGTTTTCTGAATAAATCTCAAACTGAAAAACCTGGTTCTTGGGCGGGGATATAGCTCAGTGGCACAAGCGCCTTCCTGGCGAGCACAAAGTCCTGAGTTTGATTCCCAGTACCAAAAAAAAAAACCTGGTTTTCGAGGATCTGCTGGCTATAGCCTTTTCTTCCTGATACGCCACAGCTTCAGGAAACTCCTCAGTGACTATCTTGAACATTCTCTTGCCCCTGTACAGCATTCATGTTCACTAATTTGTGAATGTTCTTCTTCCCCCTGCCCTGTCCTCGTCCATCAATAGAGCCCACCACTTCATATTCACATTCAGGCTACTTACCTACACATATCTGTTGGTCCTGATGGTTCTTCAAGTGCACAACATCAGAGAGAATTGCCTTTGTTTTCACAGGGAAGACTATGGAAGGAAATAAGAAGAGAACAGGTTACATGAGGGCCTGCTACAGTCTCTCAACTCCAAAGACTGACCACTTGTTCCAGAACTGCTTGTTCAAAGAAATACCAACTTACAGTTTCATGGAGGGTTCCCTGGGCCCCAGTCCCAATCAGACCTGCTCTTGGCTTGATCTTTGGGCTTTTAGTTTTGTATTTTTCTATCTTTACCCCTCATCCAGCACACACACAAGTGCACACATGCACACGCATATACACATGCACACGCATATACACATGCAGATTGTAAATTTCCCAAGTGCAGGAATCCAGGTGTGTTAACTTGTACCTATGTCTGACCTACACCTAAAACAATTTCTGGCATATGATGAGTGTGTAATTATGTTAGATGGATGAGGAGGGTCTTCCCAGAAATAGTAGGATAGGAATAAGAAAGAGTGTAATACACTTTCTACAAACACTAGTCTTTGGCATTATTTCAGTAGTCATTTATTGAAAGCAACATGGTTTATCAGTTCAACACATGAGTTCCAGAGTCAATTTGCTTGAGCTTCAATCCAATCTACTAGCTCTTGACTTTCCTCACTTGTAAATTGTGGTATCTATATTTCATATGGTTATTGGGATAAATGAATGAATTCATCAAGGCAGAGCACTTAGCTGGGTGTCTGGAACACTGTGGCTCAACAATTAATATCTGCTACTAGTATTATTAAAGTTCTATCATGTTTGCCCTTACTTGAATTCAATTTATATATGTGCAATCATCATAAGTGATGTATAGGAAAAAAGGGAGAAAAACTACAGAAATTGTTGGCACCGTGTAGATTCCATTCTCTTTCCTGTGTGTACATCCCCTACAGACAGGTTTGAGAGGTCAGTCATGACCTCTCATTTCAGCCTTTTCCTGTTTGTTTACCCTCATGCTACCATTTTGTTGTGCCCATGGTCACACTAGTTTTTGGAATGTAAGACACAACACTAAACACATCAGCCATTTTATTTGGGGCTCAAGCAAAATTTTAAAAAGGTAGTTCTGACACTGGAGAAAAATGGTATTGGACTAATGTCGGAAGGCCCACACAACACCATCCTGTGGGTTTCTTGAAGGATAATTTTGGCCCTAAATGCATGTGTCCTAATGCATGGCCCTAAATGCATGCTCTAACAGTTGGAGGGAGTAATGTGGAAGACCTGTCTCACATTAGACTGGGAGCTGAAATTACGATTTTGGTTCAAATGTAAGAATGTAAGACGTGGAACATATTAAAGCAACAGTCAGTGCTAATATCCCACCATCAAAGTAGCCTGCCTGCCTGCCCCACCATTTCAGGAGTTCATGTGGGCTTTTTGTCTTTGGGTTCGCCCTCTTGGACCTTCGGAATGTGTGCAGAAAACATAGTTAGAGACTGTTGGCCTCATCCACACCCACAGGAAGGACTTGTAGATCATGACTGATACTCAGTGATGAGCACATTGTTAGACAAAAATTATTTCCTGTGAATGTTTTCACAAATTCAAAGATTAAATAGAAGGTCTTAATTTGTGTTTGCTTTTTGTTTAGGTAACTACTCCAGACCCCCAACGTATAGTGGGGTGCCCAGTGCAAGCTACAGCGGCCCAGGGCCCGGGATGGGTATCAGTGTCAACAACCAGATGCATGGACAAGGGCCAAGCCAGCCATGTGGTGCTATGCCCCTGGGACGAATGCCATCAGCTGGGATGCAGAACAGACCATTTCCTGGAAACATGAGCAGCGTGACCCCCAGTTCTCCTGGCATATCTCAGCAGGGTGGGCCAGGAATGGGGCCACCAATGCCCACTGTGAACCGTAAGGCACAGGAGGCTGCTGCAGCTGTGATGCAGGCTGCTGCAAACTCAGCACAAAGCAGGTACGCCACTCAGGATAATACTAGGCTGATGTTCTGTATGTTGACATGTGACCACATAAAATAGGCTCTGCCTCATTTCCCTAGAGTGCATAAAAATAACCGAATACACTTTTGCTTGGCTGTTGGTTTTTTTATTTGGTTTGACTTGGTTTTTGTTTTATATTTTGCATTAAAGGTATTCTGTAATGTAAAGGTTAGAGAGTTACATGACAACATGTTTTATGATCCATGGGAGAAGGAATCTGAGAAGTGGGCATGTCGTTTTTGCTGGAGGGCCTTGAAATGTCGATGGATACTCATTGCAACCAGCGAAACAGGTCTAGTATAGGAAAATGTTTGTCGTTCCATTTTAAAAAATGAGTTTGAAGGGCCAGGTATTTAGCTCAGCAGCACAAGCACCTGCCTGGCAAGCACGAGGTCATGAGTTTGATCCCTAGTACCAAAAAAACAAAACAAAACAAAAATATGAGTTTGAAGCAGGAAACACAAAAGCCAAAAGTTAATTTAAAATCTAAAATACTGAAAAAAACATGACCTCATCTCCACTTTTTTTTTACTTTACCATAAGAATCTTTATAAAATAGAAGTTTTGAATATGTCCATATGTATATTGTGTTGTGGTCTAAATGTGTATGTGTAGGATTTATACATTCCGTATCCCTTTGTTGTGTTTTACTTTTCTGGTCATCCCTCCCCATCTGTCCAAGTCAAAATATGGTTAATAAAGCAAAGATAATGTTTAAAGAAGTTTTAAGTTGAAAGAGCAAGGCTGCCGGGCTTGGTGGCTCACACCTGTAATCCCAGCACTCGGGAGGCTGAGACAGGAGGATCGTCGTGAGTTCGAGACGAACCTGGGCTACAAAGGGAGCTCAAGGCCAGTCTGAACAGCATAGTGAGACCCTGTCTCAAAAACACCAGGGCTGGGGATCTAGCTCAGTGGCCTAAGTGCCTGCCTGGCAAGCAGAAGGTCGTGAGTTCAATCCCTGGTGCCGCAAAAAAAAAAAAAAGAAAGAGCAAGGCTTAAGCTTCTATGACTCACTTGTTTGTAGGCCTAATTCTAAATATTCTTAAATACTTGGTTCAAATAAAAGTCATTAGAAATTTATAAGTCAAAGATGACTGTGTTCTAAAAGAAGCAGATGTAAATTTATTTTTAAAACAAAGCATGTTGAAAGTTGTACCTCAGTGGTATCAGAAGAAAACAGGTTCTAACTTTTGTCAAAGCAAAAGTGCACACAGGTGTGTGTATGTGAGTGTGGCGTGTGTATTTTCAAATGTGCCCTTTTATTCCTTTTCTCTGAAGCTGCTATTTTGTGAAGGTAGGAACCCGTACAGTCTCATCGTTTGCTCCAAATAATATTAAATTTACCTTGAGAAATTAAAATGAAAATCTTCTCCTTTCTTTCTCCCCTCTATCCCCCTCTACCTCTCTTTACCCTCCCCCTTTCTCGCTCTCCAGCTTCCTTGCTCTTTCTCTCCTTCCCACGTTACAATCATTTAAAGTCTTCTGCACCCCATCTTCTGTCTTGCAGCTGAACCCATGTAGGCTCTAGGGCAGTGATGGCAAACCTTTTAGAGCTTTCAGTGATAACAAACAGCTGGCTGTGGTGTGTGTGCCATGGCATTGCCACCCCTGCTCTAGGGACTGTTTGAATAAACCTGTCTGTGAAGGCTGGTTCAGCTGTCCAATTGAAGTTCTAATTTATATATAAATGGATTGTCCATAGTTGGAACTCATAAAGCGCAAGTTATTTTTCATCTGTTAAGTAGAAAGTATGTGATTGCTTTTGGCATGAGGCCTCTATTGGTGATTTGAGAGGAAGAAAACTACAGAGATAAGGCAAATTCTGTTTGATTTGTCTTGCTGTTTTCCCTTTCTGAATCAGTGTATGTATCTTACAGAAATTAATGTGCAAAAACACATCCGTGCATATATTTTTATTTCCTTGTTCTAATCAGTAGACCATTCCTGAGCCTTGTCTTCACAAACTGCCCATTTAAAATCAGGCTGTTTATTTTTTTATTTTACCAAAGTCAAATGTGTGAACTGAGAGTAGATCTGAAAATGTTACTCTTCTCTTTCCTTTGCCCTGACCTCCACTTTTTTCTTCTTTTAAGGAATTTTACCAAGGTATGTGGCCTGGCAACTGCATGATTCAGAATATTCTGCTTATTTGTCCCATTCTGTAGTCCTCACACAGGATTATGTGTGAAGTAGCATGTGAGCAGGGACTCAAACTTGTGTTTTAGAACCTCATTGTCATATACAGACTTAAGCCTCTTAAGAGGCTCTTTTGTTCTTTAAGGCACCATACATTAGGTCTCCTGCTTATCCTAGCCAGTCTGGGACTGGCAGACATCCCATGTTTTCTTCCCAGCACCCCAACTATGGCAGCTCCCACACTGGATGCCCCACACTGACCAGTACCGGTAGGTAGCATCACTCCCTGGGCTTGCCAAGGCAGGCTTGGGCTTTTCCTTTTAAATATGCCATCTGTCTGCAAAAGGAACACCCAACCCAAAGATTCAGAAGACCTCACAGGAAATCTGTCTTCGAGGGGCTGGTCCTTCTATTTTTGTTTGTTGTGTTTCTTTGTTTTTTGTTTTTGTTTGTTTGTTTTTTGGTTTTTGTCATTGTTTGCTTTTGGTTCTTTTTAGTATATGTGCTGCTGAAGTGAGTACTCTTTTGTTTTTCTTCTTAACAGTTCTGTGGCAGTTTGGAGGAAAATCACATGCCACCCTCTGGGTCCTGTCTGCATGACTTTTGGCATGACTGCTTTTCTTCATGCCTGAGAGGCAACATGTAACTTCTGTCTCCATAAAAGCAATGGAATTAGCTACTCTGGCATCCTTTTCCCCCTTTGCTGTTGTTTTGTCTAGGAATCTGTGTTGTGTAGCTCTTCTGTCATGACCATTCAATGACCATTCCTGCTGCCACACTAAGATGCAGTCACACCTACCTGCACGCAGAGCAGCATGGCATGTGTGTGACATGAGACTCATGCAGTGGGGTGATCTGGGCTGCTCACTTTGAGTGTAGACGAAGTTTCATTTTGGCATTGCTCAGCCAACAACTGTGATGGCATTCTGTTATTTTCTTCCAATGAGTAATCATATATCAAAATGACTAGTAAAATACAACAGAATAATCCACAGAATTTTCTACCTAAACATGATGTGGTCATTTCAATATAGGAATACTAATTGCAATACAGGAATTTCATAGCAACAAAAAGTATCTCTCCTCTTTGCTACAAAATGATGTAATACCCAATTCTGTCACCATTTTGAAGTTAATAAGTACTCTTACAACATAGTATTACTATTGAGCAATTTACTGTTATCATTTGATGTATATTAGTGATAACATTGTCATATACAGACTTAATCATGACTGGTACTTTCAGTACAGACATCCCTCACCTTTGGTTAAAATAAAACAGAGAACTGTCAACTAGCTTTGTTTAAATAGTAAATTTAGATAACTATGGTTTTACTATTTTTATGGATGTGTGACACAGAAAGCTTTCTAACAGTTTTATATTCAGTATACATTTAGCTAGCAAATACAAATGAACACTTTGTAATTGAGCTCTAAATTCTGTAAACATGGTCTTTAATGTGGTCCAACAAATATAGAATTCTCCAAATATAATCCTCAAGGTGAAATAACAACTACAGAATGAAGTAAATGTACTTATTCTTGGAAAATTTTCTTGTCTTCCTTTGTACTTTCTCTCGGCACCTTCAAGATCAGTTTGAGTCAATAGGAAATAACGGGGGAAGAAAGGCATTTATCATCAGCTGCTGATCCACAGGCTCTATCCTTTACCAACTCAGGAGTGCTGTTTAAACCCACAAAGCTAGTTTGGCTGTGTCTTGCCAAGCCACATTAAGCAGCTGTGTAAAATGAGTTTAAATGGCATACATCAGAGTAAAATCTCTTTCACTGGGGCAGAAAATCAATGTTAGCTAACCTGCACGAGAAGATCAAATCTGTATTTCAGCCAGTAGCATCCATACAGCTTCCTTAGAATACAACACCTCCTCCTTAATTAAAAAAATAAAAGAAAAAAAATGTTGAAATTATTCTGTACAAATCTTACAAAGCACACTTGGCAAAGGCTTGTCTGCAGTCCTGTGCCTATTGGCTGTGAATTTTGCTTTTCATGTCTGCAGAATTCTTTCTTCAAAAGAAAGAAAAAAAGTTTTATTTATATTTTAAATCTTCCTTCTGTTCCACTTTGTAGTGCACATAGCCTCTTGTGCATTTTTTTCAGCAGAAATAAATACAAGAAAACGTGTGTTACATGTTTTAGTGCCGTGGGTTCAGCGATTTGATTTTCAACATGCTTTTGCTTTCCTTATGTAATAGATTGTTGCACACACTTCTGTCGTTGATTTTGTTTTTGCTTTCTTCCCCCATTGACAGATCTGTCAGAGAAAGTGAGATTGGTTATTTGAAAAATCAGCTTTCAAAATGTCAGTTTTCCTTTAGGAAAGGAGGCAATGGCTTAAGCCTTTCAGGAGCTCAGTATTCAGTCTCTCATAATGGCCTCTTCCTCATGTCAGAATCCCAAAAGACCTGGAGCCTCTGAAAGAATCAGAAAAGGACAAATTAATGATGAAGGTGGGGTGTGAGACAGTGTGTGCCTACAGTTAGAAGCAGAAAGATCAGTGTTAAAATGAAGAATTATGGGAATTATGCTTCAAACTTTCTCAGCTAAATTGAACATAAGACAGTATAAAAGCAAAAACACACAAATTTAACTAGTTGGTAGCCATCTTATTAATTTTTTAGAGTGTTTCTGTAAGTGCAACATCTACTTACTTTTTGAATAAGTTAAGAAACATGAGTATAGATTATTTCTTCATTTCTACCTTTTGAATGAAGAAATTCTTCATTTTAGTTAAGACAGGAATTCAGTAGATGTCAGATCTCGTTTAGGGTTAGGTTAGTTGTATAATGATGCCCAGTCATTTGGAATTGATTTATAAGTAATAGCTATATGGAACTGATACACTTTTTGCTCAGAAAACGCATTGCAGTGTTTAGTATTAAAGCAGTAATCAATGCAATATTATTTTGAAGATTTGAGAACCAGAATTGGAAATATTCCTTGGTCTTAGTAAAAACCCAGTGTTGTTGGTTTCCTGTAGCCAGATTGGAAGATTCTGAGCCATAGTCTGAGCATAAGAGAGTCATAGTCCTCCAGAAGTTTGGGAAAGACCTCCACCTCCTGAAGATGCACTGACATGAATTCCAGGCTATAATATAACCTTTAAGATTCTTTGAATGACTGCATGTTCTGTAACCTTGACACATGTGTAAAATAACTTTACCTTAGTTATTTTTGTGGTTTGTATCCATTCTTTGTATTCTGCCAAATAACTGATTTGTGTATCTAGATGTTTCAAGAACTATGTAGGTTTTTGTCTTGAAAATAAGCTCTGAGGAAGAAACATGACTGTACTGAATCTACTTTGTCTAACAAGCCCCTGATCTTTAAACTAGAGTAGATGGATAAACAGATGTTAATTTCCTAAAGCCTGTCATACCCAGAACTTCACATAAACTTCAAGAAAATGTTAGGTGACTTCAGACTATTTGTGTCATACATCTGGCACAATCTTTTTAAGATTTTCATTGTTTTCATAAGAACAGATTCCAAGAAGATGCACCATTTCAATTATAGAATGGTATTATCTTGAGCTGGAAAGAATTTGGACACTATCCAGCTTCTACTTTCTGATCGATGGTGGAGGAAACTGAGACCTCAGAGGTTACACACCCTGCGTCACTGAGTTGGAGGCAGGGCTCAGCAGAGGCAGCATCTCTGTCCCTCTTTATCCTATGAAGTACTATTCCTAAACTGAATTTTTGTAGGGCATTTGAGTTCTCCTCTGTGTCTACAGGGAGTCCTGCTATTAGAAACCAAACCCAAATGCATGTCTGAAGCAGTCACTGCTGCACCGTGGAGGGCACTAGAACTGTGTACATACGCACACCTCCAGGCAGTATGAGGAGTTTGGTACCAGAGCCGATCACCTTGCAAGCTACGTAAGTTACCTGTTGGCACACTGATGGGCTTGGAGTTGGGGGTCTCTTTTTGCCGTTTCATTGCCCCTGCTCATGTTGCTTCAGCAGTTAACATTAACACTGGCGTGCTTGCGAAGAATTCTGAGTCAAACAAGAGGTGGGATTATCTGCATGGGCACATACCTGTGTAGTAAGGGGACAAGGACCACCACCCTGTTGCTATCTCTGAGGGAATCCCCAGTGAACATCAGAAAAAAGGAAAACTCAGATTTCCTAGTTTTTAAAAATTAAGTAAACAAAAGCTTGAAGTTTCACTGCTTTTGATTAGCAGGGGATTGATGTATTAAATACTATGAATATAAGTATATGTACCTATGTCTTAATGATCACATCATACAAAAAATTAGGGCCACCAAAATTAGTTGCTTAATATTTTTGGTTTTAGTCAAATAAGAAATTGGAAATTTTAAGTAATACTATTGTTCTATCTTAGCCACTCATTAACAGGGTGAGTAAACTCCATAAAATCTTAGCCAAGGATCACTAGGTAAGTAGCTACCCAACTACTGAAATGTCTGAAGTATCTGGACATCTTGTACAAGGATGCAGCCAGCAAGGATGCTGACTCTGCTCAGAGTCAGCTGGATCCCTTAACAGAGACTAATGAGTCGTCTGGCTTGGGGTGGACAATTGCTTATATCTGTGGCTCCCGTGCATCTCACGTCCACATGCCTTCCAGCAACTGTTCTTTATGGAGATGCATTTGTAATTCATACCCTGTGTTGCTGTTTGCCAACAAGGCACTTTTTTGATGTTATTTTCTTCTGAAGCCAATATGACGCAATTCTGCTGATGGATGAGGAGCCACCGATGTGGAAATACATTAATGGAAAGAATGCATTAAAATGTCAAAGAGAAGGGGCAGAAAACTTGTGAATGTGTCAAGGCCTGGTGATAGTGGGGTCTCTGTGCTGAAGAGCAGTGAATGATTTGTACTAAGATTTGGCCTTTTGAATTTTCTACAATTAGGTTTTAACATAATAGCTATGATTTTAAAAGTCAAGTTTTGAAAAGATTTCAAAGGCTAACAGTTTTTATTTGTTCAATTAAATATAAGCTTTTGCATTATCATATAAATACTATGCTTTCATCTTCTGGTCTTCTTTTCTTCAAAATTTAGAATTTCAATGAATATTATTATGTTGGTATTTGAAGATTATGATTTCAATTAAATTTTCTAGAGGTACAAAACTATTATGGAAGCCATAAATATAAATCTTCAAATCAAAAACCAGTAAAAAAAAGAGCAGAAGAGGTTTTAATGACCTCAAGGAATCAGATTGTGAAATGTATAGCAAATCTTTAAACACAACCCCAGGAAGAGCAAGACCCATTGCACAAGTTTTAACAAATGTCCTGGACAACTCAGGTGTAGAACACAGGCTCAAGCCTCAGGCTTATTGCACTGAGAGCACTGGTGACAAACTCAGGGAAAAAAGAGGACAAAAGTGCAACCAGGGCCTTTATTTTTATGTCTTCTTATGTGGGCACTGAGGAAAGCATCTAGAACTGGCCCACTGAGTGAAATTAGGATGAGCATGGGTTGGAGCAGAACTGATACCTTAATTTCAGCAATCCATTGATTTGGGGCAAAGTTTGTCTCCCCAAACCTGTTTCACTCTTTTGCCACTTGGTATCCTCTGGGACATCAGGATCCTCCTCCTGTTAGTATTCAGGGTGACCCCCAAGTCTCCCCACTTTCTGCCTTGCAAATCTGTGTCCCTGTCTGACCTTCCTGCAGCTGGTTGCTATCCTCCCCACCTGAGATTGCTCATGGTGACTGTGAGGGATAAGGGCTCTGTGCCTCTCTTAAATGTCTAGCATACTTGTCTACTTCAGCCGTCACAGTACTATTAGCATCTCTACCCAGATGTTCACATACACTTGCACTAGACTTGAGATTAGAACAAACATCATGGTCCACCCACTCCTGGGAAAGTTCACCAGCATTGCTCAGCAAATGCCATTTATTTAAATTTAATCTCAGCACTTGGGATGCTAAAGCAGAAGGATTGCCATGTGTTTGAGGCAAACCTGGGCTACAAAGTGAGTTCAAGGCATCCTGGACTGCATAGCAAAACCTTGTCTCAGATGGATGGATGGATAGATAGATAGATAGATAGATAGATAGATAGATAGATAGATAGCTGAAATCGCACGTGTATCAGGTAGTGGTAAAGGTCTGTACTGTCAACCTACTGGTCTTTCAGGGTCATACTGGAAGTGATGAGGTTTCCTCAGCCTGAAGTTAACCTCAGCAGTGTTTTGGACTGAAGGCAGTAGGAAAACTTTTAAGTGACAGAGAAGCTGTGGTCTAGGCTTCATATAGCCCAGCTTGGAAATTATCATGGATGACCTTGTAAAAATCAGCAGTAAGAGACTAGATTCTTTGAATTGCTCATGGGTACCTTAGCTTAATGGCACTAAGGACTGAGACACAGCCCCTGAGGTTACTTTATATCTGAGTCTTTGTTATTTTGAACTTCACTTTTGCCATCGCATAAATTTAAACTCACAGTTATGAACCAGTAAGGTTCTGTCTCTTGCTCTGGAAATTAATTGATTGTTCCATGTTATGTTTGCTTGTTAAGGTATCTACAGGTGGGTTCTTGCCTGAGTCTATTCTCTGCTGCTTCAGAGGGAGAGGGGCTGGTTGAGAACATGAGGAACTGTAGGCTAGCCCAGCCTTCAAGCCTTACCTGTAGCATTTTCTACCCAAATTTTGAAAAGTGTATTGTTTTACCAAGTTAACAAATTTTATGACTCAGGCCATCTTTAGCTTAGGAAATCTCTGAATTTTAAAAGGATTTTTGAAAAATCAGAAATGATTTTTTGTTCCCTAAAATAAAAACATCCTTTGTTAATAAAATACTGCTGTAATACCTAATATGAGGTGGAGAACTCAAGACCAAAATTAATTTTCAGGCATTTAACTTGTCCATGGAAGAACAAGAGGTATAAAGGATGTATGTCAGGTTGAGGCTTATGATAGGGTGGGGGTGTTTGGCGGCATATGTTAACAAAGTCACTACTGCTCCATTGTGGGATTTTTTTGTGTGTTTTGTTTTGTTTTGTTTTTTGTACTGGGAATTGAACTCAGGACCTTGCACTTACCAGGCAGGCACTTGTGTCACTGAGCTATATCCCCGGCCTCTGCTCCACTATTGAAAAGATCCTTCTCTTGAGCTGTTGAAAAATAATGTTCTTCCTCACCCATTCTTAAAGGGAAAAATAAAGCTATAGACATACTCTTTACCAAGGGAAGTGGGGAGTTAGTAATGTGTATCTGGAAAATGACTATTAATTGTGCCTCTAGTATTATACAGACTGCCTCAAAAAGATCACATTGGCCAGCAAAGAAAGATCAGAAAGTTGTATGATGAGCTGCTCAGCCCTTTTTACCTTTGTTTTGCCACTTTCTTCCAAGGCACCGTCATTTCTTACCTGGACCCTGGCAGTGGACTTGTACCTGAAGGTCCCACATTCATTCTTTCTGCCAGAAAACCCCTAATCTCTTCCTTTTTCTCTTAGAACAAACATGAAACCTCACAGAACTGTGAGGCTCCCTTTCTTGTCATGCCTGCCCCGCTTACTCTGGATGCTGCAGGGCCCTTGCGTCTGCCGTTCTTTCCTCTTTGTCTGACTAATCCCCATCTGACCCTCAGGTTTATGAGAGGGGTATACCTTCCCCTCTTTGGAGAACCTCCTGCTGTTTTTATTGTAAGGTCACATGGTGTAGTGACTTCACTTCCATGCCACAAGCATGACTGCGGCTTCCCACTGGCCGCGCTCATGGTTATTCTGTTTGTTGTTTGTTTCGGCCGCTATTGTGTTCCCCTGTCCTCAAGCCTTTGTGCAACAGCCACCCCAGACAAACGGTTGTAATTGCTAAGTAGAAAATATTTCTGAATAATTTGAGTTATTTCTAGTGTTTCTGGTTGACCAAAAGGAATAGAAAATGTTTTTTTGTTTTGTTTTGTTTTGTTTTTTTCAAACAGCGCGTAGTTATATATTTCATAAGAATCTACAGTTTTTAAATCAGGGGCACTTTGGTTTTTCTTTGTATTCATTTAACAGTACAAATGCTGCTTTGCTTTCACAGGATTGATTTGTAGCTAGAAGTACTGGCTTCTTGAGATTACAACATTATTTTTGCCACCAGCATTGCTAATGCGGCTGCTCTAAGCATGCTGATGGATTAGCCATACCAAAATTTGACTTGAGCTTGACAGCCTTCTCTGTTTCCATTGTATTCTTTTGGGGGTATACATAGTACTTTTCAGATATTAAATTTAAAGTAACTTCAACTGGATTTTTCCTTCTTAGTACTGCTTTGAAACATTTACCACGTAAGTCTGTTGGAAATCTGTTTTACCTGTGATGTGTGTAAAACTAATTTGTTTATAAAACATTTAAAATAGGCCATGTATAATGTTAGGTATGCAGTTGTTACTTTATTTCTCCAATGAAACAAATTGTTACTTTATTTCTCCAAAATAACATAAAAATAAATTCTTCGGGTATTGGGACTTCTCAAGATTTCCAGTTCTGGCTCTAACTGTTCATTGTTGACCTGGTTTATTTTGTCAGTAAGCAATCTTTGCTGGCTTCATAGCTCAGTCTACACCTACATTAGCAGCCTGTATGGAGAAAGATATATATTTGACAATCATGCTCAGTATGCCAAAAAGGGTGTGTTGCTTTATGTTCACTCTTAACTCAGAATGGCATATGCTGGAGTCCTGCAGAGGAGAGCTTCCCCAACTGGGCTTTTGAAGAGTCTTCACTCATGTATACCGCACAAGATTTCAGCCAACTATCTTTAACTGCCAAATTCAATCTATAGTGCGGATCTCTATTCCCCTTTCTGCTTTCACCCTGAACCACTGGAAATTGTCACTTTAAAATTGGTGTTTGCTTCCACCCCCTCCCCAAGTTAGCCCCTTTTTGGCAGTTAAAAATGTAATCTCTGAGAAATCTCCAAAGTGAAAGAAAAAAATCTATAAAATGTATAAAAATAAAAATCTGAAAAATCTGTATGTGGATGTGTACAGAATAGGAATCAGGAGTGCTTCAAAAATGTATTTTCAGGTCCCACTTCTGTATTATTCTCCTTATAATAACCTGGGTTTTGTTATGACAGATCTTACGTATACCTAATCCAATTCAAAACTGATTTAAATGAAATTCTTCTGGTTATTCTGCAGGGCAGCATGCTTATGTAACAAGCCCCACATCATACTGCCGTAGAAAGACAGAGGGAGTAACACTGTGGGGCAGGCCTGGCCCAGGTGAGCAAGGCTGTGCAATCAGCAGACTGATTCATCAGCACCACCTGACCTGGTTATCTTCACAGTGCATTGCCTGGAACTGCCTTAATGCCTGTCACCAACACAGAATTCACTGAAAATTTTTATCAAAGTATGAATCTTCCCCCCGCCCCCACCCGCCGAGATACGGTGGGCATTTATTGCCATGGCCAAGCATTCAGAATCTGTAAAATCAAGACAGCAGTAATCTACTCAAAAACTCAAGTGTGTAGACCCCTAGAAATGATA
>RJWT010009816.1:0-24789 GCA_004365215.1 Cuniculus paca | reverse complement strand
CCCTGAAACCACACCTCTCCCTATATATTGTCTTTTGCTCCTCCTACTTCTCCAGCAGGAAATATTTGGCAAAGACTAATCTTTTTCCAAAGAATATCCTTAAAGGAGTAGCACACTAAGTGGAAAGATACAGACTCAATGAGTATTTGGAAAAAAAAAAAAGGACAGTCTATAACAAGGCTTGTATACCTGCAATAATTATTCACAGTATCCTTGGACTATTTGAAATGTCTCTGAGTTAAGTGTTCACTAGCTCTAATGTTGAACCAAGTATTAATAAGCTGTTCAGTGATGCCCATTAGCTAACAAAATTTCCTGTTCTGTCCATTCATTCAAATATACGTTGGGCATCTACTGTGTTCTGAAAACTTTGAACACAGCACAGTGAATGGATCAATGAATGGTCAATGTTAATAGTTATTACCTAAGTGCCTTTCAAGAAGCTTGAAGACTAGGGTGAAAGACAGGTGGTACAACAAGGGAGATGTCATGATAAAGGCAGAAAGACGATACTGTGGAATTTTAGAAGTTGCACATACTGAATGGAAGGAAGAAAGTATCCAGAAAAAAGTAGTAATACTTGGTATCAAAGCATCAATAGATAATAAAATAGTGAAACAAAGACAGAAGACATACACTGTAAAACTCTAGATAAATGGCTTAACATACATAGAGACAGAAAAAGCATAACAAGTAACAATCTGATGTAATCTCTGGAGTTCAGGGAGCTTACCATGACTAGAAAGTTTGCAACATTTTAATCTTGTAGTTTCCAAATTGCATCTGATTTAATGTACTTTATGTTTACATAGTTGGACTTAGAATCAGAAGCTAATTCAAACCATGCATTACTGGGTCGTTCCTTCCCCCAAAACTGTAGAGATGATGTAATGTGTTGAAAAGGCAAATGAAAGAATATAACTCTTGAAAATTCTTCTGGTGTTAATATGTAAGGCACACAATTTTGCTGAAGAAATTCAAGGTTGTACAATTTTCAGACATTTAATGCTGTTAAAACATGAACGTTTCTCTTTCAGAAAAGAAAGTGTGCTAGTATGTACAATCATTGGAAATAGCAACAACCCAGATACAAGAACCCCGTAGGGAAATTTATACACTCTGGACTAAAAAGAAAGGAAAATTCTTGCAATATTTCTTTTCACTCAGAATTATTTTCTTTCTCTTCTCTTTTTCCCTTGTCCACTAAAAAAATTTCATTCAAGATTTTGGACAAATAAGAGCTAGCTCTCCTACAAAAATAGGTATGTATATTACTTCATTGAGAGAGAATGAGAAAAATACTTGGTAGTCAATTAGTATTATGCATATTAAAATAAGCATATGATCCTTAAATATGTGCAATCTCATATAATTTTAAGGGCAGGACAAAATATCAGATCAAAAAGGAATAAAAATTAAAAGTTTGCAGTCTGATTTTTGGCCTAAGAATCAGAAGACCTGCATCCTGGTCTTAACTTAATTGTCAAGCAAGTATGCAATCTCGAAAAAGTAAGATTTTTGACTTAAATCTCAGTTTCTGAATCTATAATTTCAGTTAGTTGAGTTGTGAGCTCCAAAGTTTTCACTTTAATATCCAAAACCTTCATGAAAATTTAGGTTTAGGACTACAGAAAAATTATTGTGCATGTGAGGTTTACAACATAAAATGTCATCCAGAATTATTTAAATGGACTGAATTATCTTTCCTTTGTGCTTGTATGTTTCTAGCTGGCAATCAAAGACAGAAAATCATTAATAATCCCATAAAGAGAAATACTATCAGACATTTGGACAAGATTGGCTATTATTATTCTTTAATAATTACAATAGAAACTTCAGTATAACATATATCCCAGTTCTTCATAAAACTTTGCTCAAAGTTCCTTAAGGGACCAAGTTAAGTGGAAGTAGAAAAGCCTCATTGTAAATAAACTATTACAAATATCCTGTGTTAGAACTTCCTGAAATATATTATCATACCATTCACTTTCTTAAAAGAAAAAAACTTAACCGGAAGAAATGGTTTACATTAAATCGTTATTGCAGGGATTGTCGAACAGATGGCTGTTGCCGCTTAACAAATAATGATTGACAACTGAATGCAGTCTGTTACTTGAGTCCACAAAGTGAGTGGGAAGAGTGGTAATGGTAGGGAAAAGATCTGTGGACACTTAGTTCAATTTAACATTTAGGCATCCAATCCAAGAACAAATTATAATTTGTGCATAAAACCTTCTGTTAAAATCTGCCACTGAAAGTTAGGAGAAAAAAAAAAAGCACAAAGTAATAACCTTGGAATTTCCCTAGGTTTCCATTATCAACCAGCTCCCTTTCTGTTATAGAAGTGGATTATTTTAATAATACTTTACAGATTTTCTATAACTACACAAGATAGAGGATAGATTTCTGCAATGTGTACCATTAGGATATTACTGGAATACATGGGTCAAGTAGAAAATCAGGGTCATGCATCCCTCATGCCCCAGTATGTTTTGGGAAGAAATATATAGTTAGCAAGACCTAATGAATATTATAAAATGCATTATCATTTTAATAACATAATTTGTCCTCCATAGAGTAATAAGATAATTTAGGGACTTTCCAACCAAGAACATATGAAATATATTTTGAATAAAGTTAACAGCATGTATAATCTGTCTTTTTAGAAAAGTACGTGTACATAAAGAATGTTACAGACTTTTTTCCTAAAGACAGTTTTTTATTTTGATCAGAAAAAATTGGAAGGATGATTTTAATCAAGCATGCCTTATGAATGTATATTGACACCCCAGGGAATCCCAGTATAAATATTTCTAATCATGAAAAATGCAAGGTGCACTGCTATTTAGGTCATATTTACACTCTAGAAAATGTTTAGAAAAAGAAGTAAATATTACCATATTAAATTAGAATGGTTTCTACCTTACAAATTACTTCATCGAAATGTTTGCTTTCAAATAAAGTATCAGTGAATTTTTATATCTGTTTAAGTGATTAACAATGCACATAACTGATTAATTAGTTAAATCATAAGAATTTACTAGACAATTAAGGTATGAGACAGTGTGTAGTGGGAAATTTATATGACACCAAAATTAATAGGATCCTACACAAACAGTCATCCCCAGAGAAAAATAATTTAAGTCAGCATCCCTTGCTTCAAACTTCAGCAGGAGACTAGGAAGGGATATACTCACTATAATCATGAATGTAAAGAGTGATTCAGGGAGACCAATTTTAGAAAAAAAACAACACTGCCCCATTACCTGATGTTATTGTAGACCTGAGATTCAAGGATTCCAAACTAACACAAGCATTTCAAAGAGAAGCTATGGCGCAGGAAATATAGGTAGTGATAAAATCAAAGACATTGGAAAGTAATATAAAATGAACCAGCCAGTGAAAACAGTGCTTAGAACTGCGGATGGCAAATAATATATGATGAGTAAATGTCCATTATTATACAGTGAACTATCCATCTTTAGAGGAAACTGAGTACAATCATCTGTTCCATGTGAAATATTTTTTGGAACTTTTTCCCTTTTGGATGAAGCGCATGCATTTGATTTTATAAAAATTTCCCCAGTGAGTATAATATAGCATGTTCTACATAGTACCTGCTACTTCTATAGAGAATAGTCTATAATCATTTACATGGCAAATTGAAATATCCTGACTAATATAGCTGATATTATGGTTATAAAATACTGAAGTGATATTTTATTAGAAATATTCTCCTTTGTTCCATTATGACACCAAAGGATCCAATACACCTTTTCAATACTCTATAGTAGATTGATCCAACTGCTCTGATTTTGGGGATCAGATGTAGTTTTCTGTCTCCCTCATGATAAGCATTTTACTTATCCATCATAGTATCACCAACCCAGAGGAGTTTTGCCATATACAATGTGCTCAATAAATATTTGTTAAATGGATTAATAGCCAAAGAATCAGATTCAGAGTTGGAAGAATCATAAAGATGACACAAGTCTGGACCCTATTTCACATGTAAGGAAATAAAATCTTACATAAGGCTGAAGAAAATCTGGATGAGAAGTCAACCTCTTGATGCTCATAATTAGGATAAAATTCATTTTCTTATCTCTATTCATTTTCTTTTCCTTTATCCTTCACACTCATCATTTCCCTCCACCATTCTTTACCAGCTCAATATTGCTGTCTTTGCATTTGTATCTTCCTAAGACGAAGACACTCTAGAAAAAGGCTTAACAGTCAGACTGTTCTGGGTTAAATCCTAACCTTGTTGCCTTAGATGAATTCCTCAACTGTTCTAAACTGTTTTCTTATGTATAAAATAGGGAAGAAAATTTACAAATGTCCCCGAGTTGCTGTGGCATTCCTTGTGGATTGTTTCTTGTGTCTTTAGTCAGAGAGAAAATGGGATGATATATATTATTATGACAATTGTTGATACATACACACTTATGTAATGATTTCTTTAGAATACTTTCTTTCAGCAATCTCCCTAGTGTAAGCCAGGTCCCTCTGTTAAATGCTTCGTGGTGGCCTCTACTTTTCCTGGGAGCTTTTATGATAACTTATAATAAGTTATGTGTCTATTTTTTATGACTGTCTCATCCAATAATGAAACCTTTGTAAGTGCAGGAATCATGCCCGTTATACAGAGTCTACCAAAAAATGTATATTCATTTCAGGAAAAGAAACATTGTATAAAAATTTTATTACAAAATTTACTGACACATCATGAGATTAATACAAGTTACTTTTGGCCTCAACAATAACAAGAGATGCTCAAAATGATGGCCATTAGTTTCCAGACACTTACTAGTAAAATTTTTCTTTTCCTGAAGTGTTTATACGCTTTTTGGTGGACTCTGTATTTTCACTTACAGTCCCAGGACCTAGTACTTCTGAAGCATAGACAAACAATACATACTTGCTGTTTCAGGCACAAAGAAAACATATGCTTAATATAAAACCATATCATATCAAATTATTTGTATGTATAGTACTCCTGCATCAATGAAATTAGGGAAAAGTTTATAAAAATTAACAAAAGTGTTTCCAGTTTTAAAAAAAGAAGTTAAAGCAAATTCTCTTTTGTGTACCTTTCATTATTTAGTTCTGAATTCAACACATAGTAACCCAGTTACATTTATATCTTATATAGAAGGTATGAAGGATATAGGATATGATCCCATTTGTTCTCTGACAAGAAATAATGCACAACGAATGCCACAGCAATGCAGAGGCAGAACAGACTGAGGTTGACTACAATACTCAGAGGTATGATCAAGAGGGAAGGGAAGACAGGAAATCCCAGGCTAGATGCATGTGAAAAAGTATTGAACTACTGAAAGAATTTTATAGAGTATGAAGGACAATTATTAGTGTAATTTGGAGAGGTAAAACAAAGCTCCTATTGAGAAATAAAGGAGTATAATATAGAAGGTAAGCTACCAACATTATTTTAAAGTCAGTCTGAGGGAAAAGAATTTTATCTTGATGTTAACAGGACACTACTGAAGAATTTAAACAATAAAGTGATACTTCAAGTTCTATGTATATTGGACAGTATAGCACATAATAAGTGGAAAGGAAATAGTTATTTCTGTTTTGCAAATTTATATCTATGTACAGAATGTTTCCCAAAAAATCAAGATTAGAAATGAAAATTGTGTTCAACTGAATATTTTTAAAAAGATGGATTTGACTCTTTTTTTATGAAACTTTATCCTAAGCTATGACCTGAAGTTAATAAACATATTGGAGAAATGAAGGTTGATTTTCCAATTATCTCTAGGACCACATCTATGCATTCATTTTGCTTCAAATGGGTCCCTAATGACTTACAATATGTCATTTTTCAACAAGAAGGATCCATGATGTGTGAGATGATCTCTCTATATAATCAAAATATAATAAAATTGAAACCTCCCATGCATAAAATTATGATAGCATAGTTAAAACTCAATGAACTTATATTGCCATTTTTTACATACTCTCTTAAGGAGTTAAGGATCTTCCATTATTCAATACAGGATCAAGATAATGAAAACAGTGACATCATGACTCCCATGTCATCTGGGAAAAGAGCCAAATATAAATCTCTAAAAACCCTCCAAAGAGTCAAGAAACAATCAAAGGTATACTTTGGGAATATTTCAGTACTAATGGACTTAGAAATGATTTTTAAAGGGTTTCAAAATATGCATATCATCAAAGAAAAAACAAAAAATTCCAAATGTTAAACCTCAGAAATGTGGCATATTTTTGACTGAAAATTTTTTCTAAAGCTAAATTATGTCTCAGATATGTACTCAAATAACTATAACAGCAGAAAATCTTAACACATGCTTATGCCAAGCAATTGTGGACAGTTTTCATGGGTCAGTCCAAAGGTCCCCAAATATTTTCAATAAAATATTCCTCAATAGCTATGAAAACTGAATCCGAAAATGTAGAATTTGGAGGTGTAGTTTATTTGTGACTTCTCATGCTCTTTGCAAAGTTATTATCTCATACTTCATCTTTAAAAAATGTTAAGAAAAACTCTTCAAGCCTTCAAAACTCCTCATAATAGTCTAGAAAAATCAGCTATGTTTTTTCTCAGGTTTAAACACATTCCTGGATCACTGCTATATAACCACAGCTATAAGATTTTTTGCCTAGATAACTACAGTAATTTAAGCTTCCCCAACATAGTATGAAGTAGATAATATTGTCTTCATTTTATAGATGCAGAAATGACCGTTCAAGGTCATAGAGTTACTAAGAGGTAGAGAGTGTATAAAAATCTGTATATTTTAGAAACCAAAGCTTTTAACGCTCTTTCTACGATGTTTTATGTTTTCACTGCAAAACCTAGGAATTAATAAAGTTAAGGCCTCCACTTGGAATTTTTTGTCTACTGGTAATCTTGAAAGAAGAAATAATTTTGAGGAAGTATCTGTGTTAAAAACAAACACGTTTTTCTTGATTTTCTTTTTAAAAAATGGAAACAGTGAAAGGCCTCTAGCTGACAGTTTACTTCAGCTGTGGGAAAGCACCAGAAAATAAACAGTATTACAATACTGTATTTCACAGATAACGTGACATCAAAATGCCAGAATAAAAGTTGAATTTAATTTTTAAATAAATTGTGAATATTTTAAAAAAGACATAAAACCATGACGGTTATCTACAAATTGACAGAATATCTCAATTAGGGCTAAAACAAAAATTTTAAAAGAAGCAGTACTCTTTATCAATTTGGTGGAGTAGGGATGTATGCAGAGAGTGGAGAATAAAGTCATGTAAGAAAATTCTGCATGTGATTTAGGAGATGGAAAAGTGTGTATAATCAACTGCATGCATGGTAATACTACGAAAATCTGGGTAGCATAAAAATTATACCTTTTTTGGGATTACTAAAGAGCTCAACAGGCTTGATAATTTGATTTTCAGAGCAAGCAAGTACTTTGTAGGCAGTGAGTTAGAGAAGCTTTCAAGGATAAATGCTGTGTGTAGGTGTAGGCAGTGTTTTCCACTGCAATTCATCATGAAAACTTAACATGTTGGTAAGAAACCAACAAACGTGTTGGTGACTGTTGAATCAGGCAGACAACATTGGAGGCTGAAAGCGTACCCAAATGCACCTAAACTCTCTTACTGTAAATATCCTCCCTAGCTTATTCTCTTGTATTATGCTTAAAAAAAAAAAAAGGGAAATGAAGGCCTGAAAAGTAACAAAGAACCGATGTGTTCTTTGAATTCTATGAAGTAGTGAATCTAGGTTCAAAAATAGTCACAAAGACAATTATGTAGGGCACTATTAGCAATGTCAGCTTGAGTTTCAGTGAACCAAAAAAAGAGTTCAATTTTAAAGCTGAGAGTCAAGATTAACTAGGTAACTAAGAAGACTAAATAAGAAAAGGACAGATAATATATACTTTGACTAGATGTTGAAGGAATATTATAAACAATTTCATGCCAATACATTTCACAACTTAGATGACACACTGACTCTAACCGATGCAAATTACCAAAGTCTACCCAAAAGGAAGCACTGACATGGTTTCATTGCTAATTTGTGTTAAATCTTTAAGAAGTAACATGGATCTTACATAAGGTCTTCTACAAAATGAAGGGGAAACGATCCCCACTCATTTTCTAAGGTCAGTATAAATCTGATGATGTAATCTGACACAGAAAAACAAGAAAAGCAAATAAAAGATTAATATCCTTCAAGAAAAAACATGCAAAAATCCAAAACAAAATAGTGATACAAAAACTAAGGTAATATAGAAATAGGAAACTACATCATGATTAGGGTAGATTTACCCTAGGAAAGTATGGTTGGCTTAATATTTTAAAAATCAATTAATACAATTGGGTATACTAACAATATGCAAGAGAAAATTCATATAATTCTCAATAGATGAAGAAAAACAATTTGACAATATCTTTAAAATCATTTTAATAGTTTCCTCCATTATTTTGATTTAATATTGTATTAAAGGTTGTAGGCATTATGATACATAAGGAATAGTAATAGAGGGTGTAAACTTTAGAAAACAATACATAAAAGTATCTTCACTTACAGATGACAAAATTGCATAGTGACAATTCAAAACAAATATTAAAAAAGTGCCCCCCTTAGTTAATAAGTGAATTTGGTGAGGTCTTAGAATTCAAGTATGTCATAATGATTATTTGCACTTATGTATACCGTTAACTAAACTTTAGACTATTAAATGAAAAGAGTCAGTGCCATTTTAATGGCAACAAAATATAAGATAACTATCTATAAATTTAGCAAATAATATAAGAAGACCCAAAGACTGAAAACTATAAAACAGTGCTGGGAGAAATTAAAGAAGACCTAAATAAATGAAAAAATATATCATGCATATAGGTTGAAAGAGTGAATATTTTAGACATGTTAACTCTTTACAAGTTGATTTTGAGTATCAGTGAAATTCCAGTGAATACTCCAGAGAGCTTTTTGTAGGATTTTATAAGCTGACCCAAAAAACACACAAGAAATAAAAAGTATTTGTGTGTGTAAAACAACCTTAGCAAAGAAAAGCAAAGACAAAAGATTTGACTTACTTGAGTCAAGTCACACGTTATGCATAGCTACATGGTGTAGTAGATGTATAATGATGGTAGAAGTATAGATCAATGAGTCCAGATGTGATATCATAAATATACAGTAAAATTATTTTTACAAAGGTACTAATGTCATTCACTGAGGAATCAAAAGTCTCTTCAACAAATGGTAATCAAATGGATAGGATACTTGTATTGTTAAAACTGAATCAATCTCTCTCTCTCTCTCTCTCTCTCTCGCGCGCGCTCTCTCTCTCTCTCTCTCTATATATATATAAAACCATTTATAAAAATTCATTTTTGTGGATTAAAGATCTATATATAAAATATAAATCTATAAAAGGAGAACATATCTTTTAAAAATTTGTGACCTGGAAATAGGAAAAGGCATTGTAGACAAAATTTAAAAAGCACTTGCCATAAAAGAAAGTTTGATAAACCAGACTTCACTAAAACCTCTTCTCATTAGAAGTTACCATTAAGAATAAAAAAATGTAAACCACACTCTTGCAAAACACATAGCTTCAAAATTGCAAAATGTATAGCTTAAAAATGTTTCAATTTGATATGCTGAGAAGTTCTTACAAATAAATAATTAGAAAGTAAATAGTTCTTTTTAAAAAAGGGAAAAAACTGACTTCAGTAACTTTGGAAAATGTTGTTTTGTCTACAAACTATCATTGGAAATAAAAAGAACTGTACAGTTTAAACTTCACTGTAATAAGAAAATTTGTTTCTTGCAGGTATTTGTGTGAAATTTTTTGAAACCATTTTACATACAATTGCTGTTAAGTCAGTAACAGACAATGGGAGACTGGCGTTTTACCATTAGAGATGGAAGTTATGAATAGAAAAAAACAAGGTGAAGATGAATCCTATGGCATTCAATGAGATTAAGAGGCATCAATCAGATTCATGTCAACTGAATACGTACAAAAATTAATATGTATAAAATTTATAGGTATGAGTAAATACAGGGAATAATATACACACATATATTACCTAGTTATGTGCTTTAAAAGAGTTTAGAAACACTAACCAAACATAGAAGTTAACATCACCAGAGACGTCATGTAGAAACCTCATATCCTCTCACATGATATGATGAGGACACATGGCCTCTGTGGTACTCTTTCTAAAATCCCATAAACCTCCCATACTTAGGAAAGAAAAGTATCTGAAAATTTCACACAAGGGACATTTTATAAGATACCTGACCTTAAGTCTCAAGATTATCAGGGTCACAAGATATAAGGAAACACTAAATAAATGTCATAGACTAAACCACCCAGAGCAGTAGTGGCTAACCTATAACACATATGCAATTGTATTTCTCTTTTAAAACAAAAGAAGTTAACAAAGAATTGATTTGTCTAAATGAAAACCTCCGTATTCATGCTTCATTGCAGTGTTGGCACTTTGCAAAAGATAAGTGGGTTTTCGGTTGCAGTTTGGCATTCGGTCTCTAAAAGGTTCACCATCACACACCTGACGAGGATGTGCAATGTGTAAGAAAAACTATATATTCATAAAAAAACTTTGGTGAAATCCAAAGAGTACTTGGAATTAATACGAATGTTGATTTCATACAGCTATATAAGATGTCATCAATGGGAAAAACTACATGCAGGGCACACAGAATACTCCCTGTCCTATTTTTTCAATATTTTGATGTCTAAAATTTTTCCAAAGTAAAAAGTTCAGTTTTAAAAGATATGGGTAAATACTTAGATTTACAGCAACAGAGGAAAAAATGAATGAGTAACAAACATGAACATATGTTCAAAATTATTAATCTAATGAAAATGTAAGTCAAAGACGATGTGCCACTCACTGGAACTGCTGAATTAAAAAAGACTAATAATATCAAATGAAGAAAGTGCAAAGCGATTGGACCTGTCATATACTGCTGCTGTGAGTGTAAAATGAAACAACCAGTACAGACAAATTCTTGTCAGGTTCTTACTAAAACTAAAGATTGTCATTTTCTTATAATAGTTAAATATACATCTACCTAATGATCTGAAAATCCTACTTCCATGTATTTTCCCAAAACCAATTAAAAATGTATATGCACAAAAATATTTGTACAGACTCTCAATAGCATTTTATTCTTGATAACAAAAAACTGAAAACAAATGGAATATCTATCATTAGGAAAATGGGTTAACAAATTGTGACATATGCATACAATAGAAATAAAAAGAACAAGTTTCTGATACACACAACAGGATAGATGAGTCTTAAAAAGAAAGCAGACCCAAGTAAATAGTGTATAATTCTAATGATATGTGTGTAAGTACTGGCAAAACTAATTAATGAGGAAAGAAATCAGAATGTAGATTGCTTCTGGGAGGGCACGGACTAACCAGGATGAAAGAGAACTTTCCGGATATGGCAGCATAACTATATCTTAATTCGGGGTGTTTGTTGCACAGGTGTACACATTTGTCAAACCTTAGCAAACTGTATCCTTTAACATCTGTGCATTTTGCTGTGTAGAATTATATCCCAGTTAAGGAAGAGAAGACTCTGACTCAATTCCTAAATCAGACTGTTGAAACATATCACTAGATGAAAAACAAAACCTATGAGGAAACAGAACTAAGAGAAAAAGTATGATATCTGTTAGCTCTGAATGAAGAATAAAGCATAATAAAAGTGGCCACAGGTTTTTCAGAATCTGTTTTTTGCAATTAGGTCTTCTCATGCTGAGGATCTCAAAAGTACCTTATATATTCCTTTATTATGGCATTTTCATTATTATATTGAGAAAGATGCAAATGATAGTCACTTTAACCTGAAGAACAAGGTACTATTCTTTTTGTAAATACCCTTAGAATGACTCAGACTAGTAGTGATACCAGAACTTATTTTATGCAAGGTTTTTTTCAAAATCTATTCAGAATAATTTAATTTTTAACAGACTAAAAAAAGAGGATAGCATATGGGTATATATAAGAGCATATTTACCTCCTAAATTTCCCCTGCATTTTAAAAACAACACTTAGGAAGAGAGAAAAAAGATAAAATTTTCAACTAAGATAAAATAGACTTTCCTCAGAATTTTATTAGGATGAAGTTTAAAAAGATTTCACCCAATTTTATCACCTACAAGAAACTCAGACTAAAAGAATCAGATTTAGAGCAGTAGAAAATCTCTTTGATAAAGGAACAGAAAAGACTAATTATATACAGACGTTTGTTTTCTGTGGAGATAAGATTTATTTATCAAAATTAAATGGAGTAGACGGCTCCAACATTTCCAAACTCAGAATGTAAGCTATCTTTCTATTCAGATAAAAGAAAATAAATAAATGTGCATAAATTCTCCCTCAAGTGTAAACTGAAGAGGCCCAGTATACTGCAAGTATACAATCACATCAAGAGTTGCGTTTCATTATGAAACATCTACACTAAACACTGTTTGCAACATGCACAAAGTTCTGTTTCTCTATTACTTTTAAATGAAGTCATTTATCTATAGAAAATGAACAAACAGAATATTCATGAGTCAAGAGATAATTTTTATCACCCCTACAGTTTCTTTCTTTGGGTTATTACCAGCAGGGCTCAATTGTATGAAATTTGATTAAATATCATTCACCAATTATAGTGAAACCAGAGGATATTCCTTAAAGCTCACACACTAAAAGTGTAATCACAGCCTGGGCTACTTGGCGAGTTAAAAGCCAGCCTGAACTACACAGTGAGATCCTGTTTCAATAACAACAACACCAAAAATAAAAACCATAATAATTCTTACAATAATACATATAAGTAGTAGAGCCAGGTTTTGTGGAACCTGAATCTTACACAATTTTGGGAGCTCTGTTTAAAGAAAAATAACACAAAATTACAAAAGTAAAAGTGCTACAGATCTTTCTGGGCATCTTGGAAAGAACCATGAAAATAAGTGGGATTGGAATCTTCATCAATTTAAAGGTAAATATATTATTATCAGCAATTTTTAGGAGGTGGTAGTAATAGGCGAAAGGATTTATCTACCTAAAAAATTTTTAAAAGCTATGAAATAAGCATTGGAATTTTTTAAACTGACTTGAAAACAACTGGTTAATGATATTTTTCTAGCTGGCTATATGACTGAATACAGTCACTCTACCTACTTTCACTGCCTTGACGGGGAGACAGTTCCCATCTGGAAGTCCATACTGCCATGTTCCGAGCCACACTGTGATTATTCTTCACTAGCAGGGGCAGCTCCTTACCAATTTAACAACTAACAGACCTCATTCTGGCAAATAAACATCCTCAAAAATGGAAAGAAATGTTAGTCTATAAGACTTAGTTTACACACGTAGCATCTTGATATGTGTATTACCAATTCCCCACAATGAATGTATTTATTATGTACCACAGACAAATGCTTCATTTAGAGGAAATTTTCCAGTCTTATCTTCCAACTCTTTGCCACACAAGACTTGATCATCCTCACTTGACCTTGCATAGCCTTTGTAGACATTGAATCATATCTTATTTCTTAGTTTCATTAGTTATCCCTGTACAAGCCTGGCTTTGCTAGAATGTGAGCTTCTTAAGACTAGAAAATGTTTTAGCTTTGAATTAATAGATTTGGCTCACAATAGGGCTCCATAAATGTCTACTGAGAGAATGAATGAATGAATGAATGCTTTAGAGGTAAGCTATTCAATATATTGTGGAAAGTGGTAGAACCGGCATGGCCAAAGGGCATATTAATTATGTAAATTATATAAAATTCGTGTCTACTCCAGACCTATTGAATCTGAATATGTATAAAGTCCTCAGGTGATTTCTAAGGACATTAAAGTTAGAGAGACAACGTGGTTGCTATTTCACTTGCTTTAAAGGAAGATTGTACCAACATTATATAGTTTCATATTTCACAATAATTGCTCTTAATGTTTCACTTTGCTCCCAAGGACCAACTCACCCAATGGACTAAATTACACTTTTTTTCCCTTTTTGCACGACTGTGGATTGAACCCAGGGTTTTCAGTTCATTGAAGACTATATAGACCAATGCTTCTATGCCCAAGCAAGTTGAGATGAAGAAGTAATTTTGGAAAATTGGATAAAATTAAATTTATCCAGATTGTAATTCCATTATAGACTTTTAAAAATACGTCAGTGAAATTTTAGACTGTAAATTACAATCCAGCTCATTTGAATTTCATGAGAGAACCCATAAGTAGCACATTCAATTTAATGCTTCCTCCCCAGCTTCCTGGTTGGGCAGATTAACTAAATGCCTAGACATGTTTTTCCAGCAAATTGAGAAAAAAATCATCTTGGCTCAATACTATCTTTTCAGGCACGTAGGTAATCTATTGAAAGAATGATCATAAATTATAAGTGTGATTAATTCTGGATAGGTATAAACATTCATTTGAAGAAGATACATTTCAATGCAAGTGTTAAAGAAGAATAGAAAGAGAAATTAAAGATTGCAAAGAACTGTCACCTATGGCAGAAGCTATTAGTCATGTCATGGTGGAGAAATAATGACTGTCTTAGAGTTGTTCACTTCTTCAAGGTGAACTTCAAAAGAATAAAATTACATCAAAGAAAATCACAGAAAGGAGTCTAAATCACAGGAGAGACGTTGCTGGAGGAATGAAGCACGTGCCTGCTTTAGTTGATACACTGGTCGCAAACATGTCAAAGCTTATTTTCGCTTTTCAAAAAGTATACTCTGAAATTTTTAATATAATACAAACCTGATTGGAAAACTTTCACATGATTGCAGGTATAGTATCTTGGTTTGACTCTTATATGATTAAGAATAGTCCAGAAACCTTAGAAAAATGTTGTCACAGGGCTGGGTAGACTAGGATATATTAATGCTGTTGAACAAAATTAACACCTAGATTTCAGGATTTTAATGCTGCAAATGTTTGGTTTTTTTATTACACAAGTCTTCTACATAGT
The DNA here is from genome assembly GCA_004365215.1 of Cuniculus paca. NCBI lineage: Eukaryota > Metazoa > Chordata > Mammalia > Rodentia > Cuniculidae > Cuniculus > Cuniculus paca. The sequence goes on along the minus strand of RJWT010009816.1, from coordinate 9,780 downwards.
TCTTCAGGATGCAGCAAAGAGCTAGAGGTCAACCAGGAGGATTTTGCTACCTCAGCTCACGGCAATTAGCTAACGTGTCTTACAACATCTTGCCTAAATTCAAAGGTCCTAGGAAATGTAGTCTTGTGTCAATGAGAAGAGAAACACATTTTGGAGTGCACTAGTAAAGTTACTAGTGAGGAAAGGCTTAATGATTCAACAGAGGGTCCCGTATCAGTAGAAACAAAATTCTTTGAGAAATGGAGGTAAATATAGGCATGTCTTGGGATGAAAATACAGGAAATACCATCATTGGTCAAAAGCAAAACTACTTCACTTTTACTGTAGAAACAGTTGAGAAAAATAACGTTTTGGGCAATATTTTGAATCATATGATAATGTGAAAGCATTGTAAGTGCTTATTACTTGAATTTAGGAATAGCAGCTTTACAAAAGAGAAAACAGAAATGTTTTCTCATTTTCTATTGAAGCAAAAGAAGTTAACATAATTTAGTAGTTTAATACAATAGCCATTTATTACATCACATCTTTGCAGGTCAGAATTCTGATGTGGCATAACTAGGTTCTTTAATCAGGTCTCACTGAGTTAAATCAAAGTTATTGTCCAGGTTTGCAGTTCTAATCGGAGGCTTTGAGTCCATGTTCACTGGTTGGATTAGTTTCCTTCTCGTGCTTTCTATGTGGCCCTCTACTTCCTTAAGTCAGCAATGATGGACCAGTCCTTGTAGTTTGACTATTTCTGACTTTCTCATCTGATACTAAAGTTCATGTAAATTACATTGTGTCTATCCAGGAAAGACAGAATAATCTCCCTATTAACAGTTGTAATCAGGTTTGCAAATTCCCTTTGGTAATATGATGTAATAAAATATAAAGAATAACACCAAAGAGAGGAGATTAAAGGGGTCAAAATTCTGCCTGTCTCATTGTAATAGGAATCTTTATCGCTAATATTTCTCTTTTGCTTGTAAGGGTTTTGGTTGTCAAGGTATTGTAAAACAGACACATACTGTACTTGCAGTGAATCAGGTTTGGAGTGAATGATGGACAAAAATGGGAAATATATAAAGAATAAGTTTGTTTAACTTATGGATGAGAAAAAATGTAAAACAGAAGGAAATAGGGCCGGGTAAAAGAAGAATAAAAGAAGCAGACAGGTGCAATTGAACGCATAAGTGACACAAGTTCGCACTGAAAACTGGAGATAGCTTTTAGCGTGCTGTGTTATTAATTATGTGCACCAAAGAGAATGTTACATTGCTCATGGTAGTTCAGTTATTAAAATGTGGAACTATAGTGAATATGTTATGATGCCACAACTTTATGAGTAAATTATCATAAATAAATTTTGGCTTTCTGAATTCTACAGCTGATACTATAGAATCATGAAAGTATCTTAGTGACTGAGGGGGACAGTATGTACATAAATAGGTAGCTCACATTTCAGCTCCAAAAAATAAGTTAATGATTGAAAAATATAAATTTCTTTTAGAAAAGCTGACTGTCATATGTTAATGTCTGATTAATAATAGGCCTTAGAATGAATCTGAAACTAAATGGCCAATGGATACAGTCAAACTGTCTATCGATATAAACTTTCTCCTCTCTAAACTGTGACTGAGGTTCTGATCCCTCTGAAATGAACAAGATTTGCACTGACCACAGACAAGAAGAAAAGCAATGGCCATTAATGCTATGCAATGAATGGATCAATAGATGAATGGACTGTGCATTCCTTTAAGTAGTTCCAGGTATGTTGAGTTCAACAAAGTTTAACAAATACATGTCACACTGGACCGTTCAGAAATATTAAAGTGCTCATGTGCACTGTGAATCTTTAAAAGAGGGATGTAATCTGAAGAATTTCTAAAAATACTTGACCTAGAGAGGTTCCCTTTTATTCAGACCATGGAGAGGTGGCTAGCTGTCCAGCAAAGTATGTTCTATAGTACAACGTAAAACTGGAGGTGTTGTGTTTCTTGGTTCCTCTTGTTACTGAAAACAGATGGGGCATGGGAAGAAACGGAATCGAGAAGGTTTAAGAGGCAGTTTATTACACCAGTGGGCTTAACTAGGATCTTTCCCAAAAAGACAATCCCCCACCCCAGGCAGGGTTTTGGGAATTTTATGGGAAAACCAAGGGGGAGGTACAGAGGTAGATTTAGTGCATTATGCTTAGAAGATTGGGTGACATCATGGGTTGCTAAGGGAGTTTAAACATTTTAGGTTACATTATAAGGCCATTGGCTATCCAAAGCATGAATTATACAGAGGAAAACATGTCCTATTACATTTAAGTTACATTGCAAGGTCATCAGTTATACAAAGGCAGTAAAGACAGGGGTCACACAAAGGAACATTTCAAGTTACATTTTAAGGCCGTTTATAGACAAGCTTACACAAAGGAAGGACTGTTTTATTATAAGATTGGCCCGGACCTGTCTGCTTGGTCTTGGAAGGCTTTCTTGGCAGGCTTTTATTTAAAATTTTAATTTCCTTTTCACTCTCAAGTGTGTGTGTGTACATATGATAGGTTCATGGCAACAGAATTTGAAGGAAAATCATGAGTTGCTTCCTGAGGAAAATGGGTGTCCCTTCCCCATGTTTTCTCATTCAGCTTGTAGAAAGGGAAATATTGGAGCCCTAAGAAGAAAGGAGCCTATATTTTTTTGTGTCACTGTGTGGAGGAAAGTTTTCAGTGTTCAAGGATACATATATCAGAGCAGTGAATTTTAACCTGGGGTGATACTCTTTATCTCCCAAGAGACATTTGGCAATATCTGAAATTTTCCCCCCTGGCACAACTGAGGAAGAGGTAGTGCTAGTATTTAGTGGGTAGAAGTCAGATATGCTGTTGAACGTCCTATGATCCACAGAATAGCCCCCACAACAAAAAATTATCCAGTTCAAAGGAGAGACGCATTAAATTGTAACATTACTAGGAAAAAGAAATGTATATGGTTTTAGGTTCACTGAACTAATTTCTTGTTGAGCTGTCTGCTGTTCCATCTAGGCAGATGGTTTCTTACCCCGCAATAAGTCTGTTTGAAGCTATGGGAAAGCCCTGAGATGGTGCAAACACAATCTTTCTGCCCAGAACTTGCATACATGAGACTTCATCAAGTACACTGACTTATGTCTGGTGTTTTGTTTATGTGTCCCTAAAGACCAACAGTCAGCTTACAGCTGGTTTCATTTGTAGTCAGCCTTTTTACTGTATTGATTTAAAAGTTGTCCTTTTGTGTTTTGTAATGTGGTCCCAATTGATAGCTGTTAATTGAATATAAATTTAGATTCTTAAAAATGTTACAGGGAAACAAAAAACATATACAGTTGTCTTATATTGTTCTTTCTTCCTGGAATATCTGTATCTTATGTCCAAATTCTACCATTCTACAAAATGTTACTTTTACCCTAAAAATTTCCCTACAACAGCTGTTTACAATAATTTTTTCCTTTCCTAACTATCCACTTTCCTTAATATATCTCTTCATTTATTCTTTTGTGTGTTCACTCATATGACTGATTTACTCACTCTACAAATATTCATTGAGTACCAGTCTCAGTGCTGAGACTCATCATTTTATACTTTGAACTCAGATTATATACTTGTCTTCTCTATCCTACTAGTTTAAATTCCTTTAGGGACTAAACCATACATTATTGGTTTATATGTTCTCACAGTATCTGAACCAGCACATAGGAAGTGCTTAGTAAATATCCCAACACTCACTGCTTCACATAAAAACCAGAAATTTTTACTGCTTTTTACTGTACATTTTCCAAATACCTAAATGACTCCAAGGGAGGGTTCTGAAATCTCATAATACACACAAACTTACTTCTGTTGGCTCCTATGTACTATGTTGGCTCACAAACTCAAGTAAAAATTTAGACAGGGAAGCATAAAACTAAATTATAACTTGAGCAATGTTAATCTAAAATTTTGTATTCGCAAGGCATAACACCAATCTTCAAACACAGGTATAATAATTACATACTTAAGAATGTTTGCTAACGAAGAGGAATGAAAGCCCACTAATGTATAAAAACATCTACCAAATGAGTTTAGGGGATTAAGAATGACAACTGTTTATATTATACAGAATTTATAATAGTTCAGACGGTATCTTGTGAATTCTCTTAAGCATTCTTGTTACACAAAACAAACCAAAAGACCTATATCTGTACAGTTACTGAAAACAACTAATCCAAATCAATGTTAGTTATATAAAATGCTGAATAGCAAGTTTCTTTGTTTGCTGCAGGCTGCTTCCTATAAAAAATTTCCTTAGGTATAGTGTTTCAGTTTAATACATCTCTGCTGTATTTTAAGAAAAATATTTTTACTGGTCAGACACTATTACTGTCAAGAAAATTCATTTTTACTTTCCTAAAACATATTAGAGAACTTTTTCATGTAAGGAAGTTGGGGTTTGGACTTAGCACTGTCATTTGAAGGCAGGGATACTCTCTTCCTCTATTTATTTCCAGTGACTACCTTCACATTTGCCTCATATTAGGAGCCTAACAAATGCTTATAGTGTGAATGAAGGATGGGAAAATTTAGTCCTCAAATGACATTAAAATTGAAAAACATGTATATATATGCTCAGTAATTTTACATATCTTTTTGCAGATACTGTTTTACCAACATGAAATAAATTACTAAGGAATTAATGGTAACAAAATATTACATTATTAATATTAGCATATTAATTAGCAAAATATTAGCAACATGTCCCAAATATTTTTAAGTGTTGGTGTTTTTATACAAATCCTGAAGATATTACATAGATACTTTACTTTGTTACCTTTGTTAACTTATAGTTTTATTAGAACTACCAGTGTAATAAATTCAGAATTCAACTATAATTCATATGTAAGAGAGACATAACTAAGAGAAAAAAAAAACCTTTAAATACCAAATTTCTCTTTCTTAGAAATCTAACAACAGTAATAATATCTAAAATCTTTTCCGTTCATTAATTCTACAGAATACTTCCCAAAAATGTTTCCTAACCCCATCTCATGACCATCCTAGTACCCTCTTCCTACAACCTGCGAAGCTGAGACTTACTCAGGCAGCTCAGTGGACAGGAATAAAGTTGTACAATGTGACTTCCACTTACCTAACTCTGATCAACTTGCAGAAATTTACTCTAGAGCTTAATGATGAATGCAGAGACATAAGTTTAAAATCAATTAAATAACTATTAAAGCATCCTTACTAATTCCTGTTAATGAGAAGGATACTAAGAGCGGATCACCAATTTGGCGAAATTGCAAATGAAGGAAAAGTGTGATAAAATCCCCAGCTAATGCGTGGCATAATGAAAATGTAAATGAGTTTAATGCTCGGGTATATTTTGTGAAACTCATCATGTCTGTGTAATGGGAAACCGCAGTGTGTTAAATCTTCCTCCAAGGCATTGTGAATACAGCTGGGTCAAATTCCTGGATAGGCCAAAATGCTGTAGAATCTACTATTGTTCCGTTCCCAAATAATAGTAAGATAGCACGGAATAATTCAATACCGAGAGGGATGTCAACAGAACTTGTCAGATTTTATTGGGCAAGGAGAGATTCAATGGTGCTCAGACCAGGAAGTAGCATCAAATTGAGTAGAATACCTTTACCTAGATAAGAAATTGGCTGAGATAGAATATAGCTTAGAATAATATGTTTTCTGGATGGAGAAATCTAAACAATAGACTTTTTCTGAGAAGTTAACCTAAAAATATTTTCTTGTATTTTCTAGCTGTGAAGGTCTACCTCTACTAACCTGAGTATAGTGTCCAGCATGTGGTATTACTTGTGGGTTGGCCAGGACCACCACACAACAGTTGTGTATTCCTGTCCCGAACTTTTGGTGCATATATGTATTTCTCCCAAATATATCAACTGGGAAAAATTAAAAACTTTTTGTCACCCACATATAGAGAGACCCTATCTGCTCTTTCACTCTTTCCCTATCACATACTTTTAAATTAACTCACTAGGGGGCCAGATGAGGGAAAGGATTAAAAGTCCGCTTCCTACCTAAGGATCAGGGCTTAGGCTTCTATGCGCTTGTCAGAAACGAGGAGAAGGTGGGGAACAGAGGGCTTCTCATACCCATGCAATATTCATTCCCTCCCTCCCCTCAACTCCTTTTATATGCCTATCTTTACTGATCCCTGGATATAACTGGCTTTATTTTGATAGAAAGGATGCAGGAAGGATGCAGCAAAGACCTCTGACTTGTGCTGGAAGTTGAGAGCGATTGTTTCCAGACACCTGAAAGATGCAGGTGCTTAGCCATGCACAATGGTGTTGCAGGAGGAAGGTTGGAAGAAACGTGTCAGTGAGGAATGTAGCCAGTGAAGGGTCAGACAACCAGGTGAACCCAGTCAATACTAAGGCGACTCTCATTGATCAAATCTGACAAAACTTCTATATTCTTAAGGTGCAATAAGGTCCTTTTATTGTCTGCTTCACGTATTTTTTCTGGGGAATTACTCTATATAATAATAAATTAGAATTTTAGAATAAAAAATAAGAGTCCAGACATCTGCATCATTTTCTAGGAATAAGGTAGGGAAAATCACGATAATAATGACAGGCACTTTTCTCAGTTCTTCCTACATATTTACTGATACAGTCATCAAACTCTTTGAAAGACATTATTATTATTCCCATTTCATGGATGTTGAAGCTGAGGTCTGGCTATATCACTTCAGAAACAGCCATTTGTTCTGAACCATTGCTGAATTTCCTAATATTAAAAACCATACACCTTTTATACCAAACAAAATCAGTTTGCTAGATTTGTTAGCTTTTTCATTTCTCTGAGTCTTTTCTCTATCCGATTTTTCTTTTCCCATGTGTTATCCTTTCTCCAAGATCTATCTGTTTCAGGGACAACTTCCTAGCCTTTAAAATTAAGTTCACAGAGAGAATTTGTTGTTTCTGAACTCTGAAAGTCTGTTACTTTTAGTCTATTACTTATGACCCACTGTATATTTTACTTACTGTTCAAAGTTATCATATAGAGCTGCATTTATCATTTACTTTTATTTATCATCTAGAAATGTAAGACTTTGAGGACATGGGCTGTACATCTCATTTCATAGCATCAGTACATCACATAAGATCTGGCATACAGTGAATGTCCTCATCAAACATTTATTTAACAATTTAATGGATTAATTATTAACGATATTTGTATAGCACTCAAAGCTCCCTGGTATGCCATTTATACATTTTATTATTCATCTACAGATGCACGTACATATATACCACACACATAAAAACTGTAAGGTAGTGTGACGGTTTGTATATAGATGCCTCCCCAATCCTCATGTAGTCACAGAAGTGGCTGAATCTAGCATTTGTGACTGATTCATTGTCTAGTGCTGGGATTGGCAGTGTGAGTCCTGCACCTGCCCAGGGGTGGAGCCGACACACAATATAAGGTCAGAATGGGGCATGTTTTCCTCTTGGCGTGGTTTGCTCTTGCCGCTGGCAGCCGCTATGAACAGCAGCGCCCCTGTGCCATGCCAGCCTGCCTTGGAGCCAACTGATGATGGACTGAAATCTCCAGAAACTGTAAGATAAATAAACCTTTCCTTGCTTCACTTTGGGTATCAGGTGTTTGTCTCAGCAACGAGAGAAAAAGTAACCAAGACAGGTAGGGATCGTTACCCTCATTTAAGACAACTGAGAAAGCTTGATCAAGGAAAATATGATCTCCACTCCAACAACTTTAAATCCTCTCTATAGACCTGGAGTTGACAATTGTTCCTAAGACCAGGAATGTCCAATGCCAGTGTTCTTAAGTGTCCTTACTGTCTTTTTTTTTTGAAGTGAATAAGACAAATACAAAATAAAACAATATTCAATCGAAACAAAAAGAGAATGTGATACAAGACTTCAAAACAAAATAAAAATAAACCAACAATAGTTACCATGTTGCCCCTTGCTATTTTTAAAATAACTTCCCATACCATGAGGCATAATAAAATCAAACACAACAGGACAGAATAAAACCAATCAAAACAAAACAATGAAAGCAATACAGGACTTCAAAACAAGGCAGTTGAAATACCACAGTGGTTCCCATAATGTATCTTGTTATCTTCAAAGTAGCTGTTTATATCATCAGACATAAGAAAAACAAACAAAACAAAATAGAATAGTCTATCAAAACAAAACAATGAACATAATACAAGACTTCAAAACAAGATGAAAGGAAATAAATAATGGCTACCATAATGCCTCTTGTTATCTTCAAAATAACTGCCCATAACCTCAGGTATAATACAATCAAATAAAACAGAATAGAATAAAGCCAATCAAAAGAAAACAATGAAAGCAACACAGGACTTCAAACAAGACTGTAGGAATACAACAGAGGCTATCCTGATGCATCTTATCTTCAAAGTAGCTGCTTAGACCTTCACACATAACAAAATCAAACAAAGCAAAATAGAACAAAATCAATCAAAAGAAAACAAGTAAAGCAATAAAGGCTTTGGAACAAGATAATAGGAAATCAATAATGACTGCTATAATCCATTTTGTTATTTTTGCAATAGCTGTCCATGCCATCAAATATAATAAAATCAAACATAACTAAACAATGAAACCAAGCTAAACAGAACCATGAGAACAATACAGGGCTTTAAAACAGAATAATAGATTAACAATGGCCATTGCCTTCCTCCTGGAGACATCTCCTCCCCTTTCACCTTCGCAACCTCTATTTTGTATTTTGGTCCCACTAATTTCCCATTTCTTATACTAGGGAGAAAATACAATGTTCACTCATGTGACTCTGAACCCTTTCACACATGAGCATGCTCTCAAGTTGTATCCATTTACCTACAAGAGTCTCAAGATTATCTTTCTTTATAGCTGAGTAGCTTTCCATTGTATAGAAATGGCATATCTTTCCTTTCTATTCTGCAGTGGATGGGCAAGCTACCCCTACTGTTTTTTTCTGGTTCCCTGTCACATAGAGCATTGTTTTCTCTCCTTTGACTTTTCATCTATGAATTCCCTTTTGAGTTAAATGTGTTTGTTGGAAAAAGCATATTGATGGGTATTGTCTCCTGATTCACTCTACCTGTGTTTCTTTTTATTGGTGAATTGAAGCCGTCTACATTGATGGTTATGGCCAACATGCACTGACTCATCTCTGCCATGCTATTTTCCTGCCATTGGCTGTGTACTTTTCCCCTCCATTGTCTGTCCCACTTGGAGATTCCCCTCTGCTGCTGTTCCTGGAGTCATGGTCTTTTTTATCTCTTTCTAAAATGTCCTTCAGTATTCTTTATAGGGTTGGTTTGGCAGTCATGAATTACTTCAGTTGTTGTTTGTTGTGGAAGTATCTTGTTTCTCCATTAATTTTGAAAGATAGTTTTGCAGTTTACATCAATTGGGGTTGGAAGTTGTTTTCTTTCAGGACTTGAAATATTTCACTCCAGCCTCTTCTTGACTTGATGGCTTGTGTTGAGAAGTCTGTTGTGGTTCTGATGGGTTTTCCTTTATAAGTGATCTGTTTCTTTTCTCAAACAGCTTTTAATATTCTGTTCTTGAGTTGAATTTCTGGGATCTTGATTATTATATGTCTGGGTGTAGATTTACTTTGGTTATGGGTAGCTGGAGTTCTATATTCCTCACTTATCTGAATAGCACGTCTTTTGCTCATGTTTGAGAAGTTTTCTGCTAGTACTTCTGTAAATAGAATTTTAATGTCATTTGTGTTGACCCCTGCTTCTTCATTGATACCTATCA
>RJWT010009815.1:0-24798 GCA_004365215.1 Cuniculus paca | reverse complement strand
GGGGAAGGGAAGGGAGGTGAGGGGAGAGGAGGGGAAAGGAAGGGAAGGATGGGAAATAGGTAACCATCAGGAAAATGATAGCACTTTTTCCCCCTCCAAAATCTAAACATCAACTCAGCTTGTCCTCTGTAGTTTTAGCTGCACCTTTAAGCCCATTCTCTGCCATTCTCAGATGTCATGGAAAGACTGACTGGAGTGAGCTGCACTTACCAGAGCATCCTTTGTGTTCAATCACCAGCAGGATGGGAAGAGGTGAGGCCAGAGTGTTTAGTCCCAGGGTTCTTTGTTGTCTGAACCTCATCTTTAGACAGCCCCTACTTTCGTTTTAGTTACTAATAGCTTCCTGTCATTGCTTGTCCTGGGACCTAGTGGCATCAGCTGCTGTCTCTCCAAACCCTGCTTCCTCTTTTAGTAAACGTTGCTTACTCTGTATTAAACTCTGCTCAGTGATTCAGTTTGAATGCATCATCCTTGTCCTACTGGAACTAGATTGATATCAGAACATAGGGTATCCTAGTTAAATGCAGTTAGAAGGTGCTAAAGAAGATAAGGTATCAAAAAAAAAATAAAGAAGATAGCAAAGATTGTTTACAGAGTTTGCACAGAAGCCCAAAGAAATCCGAGGACAGTGATTTTCTAATGCAGAATTTCCAGCAGAGAACACATAAAGAATAAAGTATACTGGGGGTCAAATGGTCTAAACCCATGCTTGATCCATGCTGATCATGAGGATGGGAAAATGAATTAGCATGCATTTGGGGGTTTTCCCGGATCCATGCTGCCCTTCACAGTACTATGTTCCAGCCAGTTCATGGAAAGATGATGGTAACTTTTTGTTTTTTTTAAATTTTCTTGGCATCCATGTCCTCAAACCCGAGTGTCTCCTTCATTCTTACACTTATTTAACGTGTTCTGTGCTTCTTGCATGATACTGGTAAAATCAGGCCACCACTGGTTCACTGGTAGTAAGAAAATAGCTCTACCAAGGAAGACACGTGGAGGATAAATGAGAGGGAATCCATACAGCTGGAGGAGCCTGTGATAAAGAGACAGGGAAGAGTGAACCTGACACGCTGCATGATTCGAGAACAATTTATACACCAGCTCCACAGCAGCAGAGGAGCTTCTGAGCGAAAGCCGACGTGGACCTGTGTGAAGGGAGCAGGCTGGGCACTCAGGGAGTCAACACAGATGGCTTTCTTTTTTGAATATGCAGGTACTGATCTTGCACTTATATTTGCAGATATGCATAATGCTGATCTGTTGAACATAAAGGACTATTTATTGCAATTTGGGGGGGCCTGAGCTATATCTCCAGGCCCCTACTCCCCAGGTCAGTCACTCAGTTGTGAGGCTGGGCTCAAATTCTCTTGCCTCAGCCGCCCAAAGTGCTGGAATTAAGGTTGTGTGTAAACACGTTTGACTTAATTTAGTTCATTGCATGGCACAGCACTTGGCACATTGAAAATGCAATCATTAGTTGAGGGATTGAATAAAAATCTACTGGAAAATGCAACCTAGCCAGCAGCATTTTACCAAACTGATGCTTTTGTTCTCAGTATAGTGCTTTGTTTATTTAGCTCACTTGTTTTGATTGGCTCTATTGATAATAGTATGTATTAAACCTATTAAAGAGAAATGTTGAGCATCTATTTTACTAAACGTAAATGGGAAAGGTTTCAAATGCCTTTTGGTTCTGGCCCTAGTTCCCAATTATTGATGTTTTATTTGTTACTAGGTAGCCATTATGATTTGTGCATGTAAATATACAAAGGATGTGCTCATATTGGCAATTTTCTAATTTGGATCCTGAGTTTCTAGAGCCACTTTAATGTGAACAGAAGTGTAGATGACAGTGCATGAAAATTCTGTGCCTCTACTGGATGTACAGGTAACAAATATAGCCCCAGATGAACGACCTCTATCATTAACTTCACATATTTATAAATTCATATATTAAAGAATTCAGCTTTAAATTGAATTGTTAGAATTTTATAATCACTCAATAGTTGCTTTAAAAGCTAATTTTGTGCCATTTGTTGTCATCACATAAAAGGAAAACCGAGGAACAGCATTTAGGAAATATAACTTCATATGTGAATTTGGTTACAGCGTTAGCTTTAGGATGAACTGGATTTCTATAGAATTTTTACATCTGACCTAAGACACGTCTGCGATGTTATACCTCGCACATCTGCATTAACTTCTGTTGCTGAATTTGTTCTATTCTCATTGTTTTCTCATTGATGTTAGTGTTTGGTTTTTGGTGAGGAATAAGAAGTTTCCTTCACAGATATTTTGTTTGCTTCATAGCATTTTGACCCATGATATTCCTGGTTAGAATACTCTACTGCAGAAATCTTTAAAAGAAATTAGTTGAATTCCCAGAGAGGAATGTACATCAGTTCTAACTTAAGCTCATTATTCAGACTTATTATTTCAGTCTTCGAAATGTGCTTTCACTAATGTAATAGTGTGATAAATTCAAGAAGGGTGTGCATAGGATGACACATTTGGAAATGCTTCCAGGATGTGCTCTTACAATGGGCAGTTTACTTTTTCTGTAAGGGATTTCCATTCCACACTCTACTGTCCCATGAATATCTGAAAGGTGAGCACAAACTTTTGTGAGAATTTTAATTTTAAACTTAGATAGCATGGTAAAATTTTAAACTTAGTATATATACGTCATGCTGACATGAGCACAGAATAATTCTAAACTTAAATAACAAGAATAGCATGGCAGACATCTTTTTTTATCTTCTTTAGTAAGAATTCTCAAACTTTCTCCCTTTTTGTGTACATGGGCACGGTTTCATTTGTTTAGCTTTGAATACTTACGTGTCCTACCACGACTCACGGTACAAAAACTTTGCAGTTAAAGGTCACATTTATCTGGGATTTCCTATGCTCTTTGATTTTCTTTGTTTGATCTTCCTAATCATCCCCTTTTCTAAGCACTTAGTAATGGTGAGCCTTTAAAAATGCATGGTCATTCCCAAGACAGCCCACATCATGGAGGCAGTCTATCCGCTGCACTCTATGATCAACCTTACAATATGGCAGCCACTAGTCCTATGTGACTGTTAAGTACTTGGAGTGAAGCAAGTCCAAATTGAGATATGTCATAAGTGCAAACATACCTTGCTTGGATTTCAAAGAGTTAGTAAAAGTTAAAAGAATGAAAGCTGGCTCATTAAAATTTTTATATTGACATGTTAAAATAATAATATTTGGGGCTTACTGGTTTAAATAAAATGTACTATTAGGTAATTAAATATATTATTAAGAAATTTTTCTTTTTAAAAAGGAAGCTACTAGAAAGTATGACACACGTTATGTATTGAATAGACGTAACTGTTCAATGTCAATCTTTTTTAAACTTAATTATCCAGCAGACACAGACATATGAAATCAAATTGCTGGATGTTAAGTCTTATGAATCTGTATTTTTTGCAAAGGTACTTTTGTGGCAGTCAGTTACTATAGCAACTTCTATTTTTTTATTTTATTGTTTTTGTTCAGAGCAACTTTTAAAAACTTATACTCCATCTGCCTTTTTTTTCTACTTCATGACAATAATTTTTGGACCTGGATCTCATAGGCTGCAAAAACTACTAGAGTGTGACTGAATATGGTTTTGGGTTAATTGCAAAAGACAAATTCTTATCTACTTACTACCTACTACTACTACTACTTCCCTTAACCTATTCAGATATGTTTTAAAAAATTTTTACACATTTTATTTTTTAATTAACAAGTAAAGATTGTATATGCTCATAGTGTATAACATGGTATGCTGATATATGCACAGATCCAGTTAATTAACATATGTATTACCTCACATACTTACTAGTATCTTTTTTTGATTTTTTTTTAATTTTAAAGGGAATAAAGCAAAGCAGTAAAATGGAACAAGACAAAACAGTGAGAACAATATTGGATTTCAAAAACAAGACAGAACAAAATCCCCCATAGTTGCTATATTACATATTGTTATCCTTTAAATAGGTGCTCAGATTATCAGCTTTAGATCTGCAAAGTCAATCAAACAATATGAGTGTTGTTTTTTTACTTCAGTTCCTATCATCTCAGCCTGTGTTCCTCTGAATCAGCTGGTTGCTTGGGGGTGGGTGGCATTCTTCTTGTCTCTCAGCTCTGTGTTCTGGCTGGCTCACGTGAAGGCAAGGGTTGGCTCCTTGATTCTCCCCCTGGCCCATTACTGCTGCTGGCTCATGGGAGGGTTCAGATTGGTCTCTTGGTCTTCCTCCCAGTCCACATGGCTACTGCTGGCTCACAGGAGGGCACAGGTTAGTGTCTTTTTAAATAGGGAGAACACTTAAAGTCTACTCTCAGAGATTTTTCAAATATAAAACACATTATTAATTGTGTTTATTACAATGTACGATAGATCTCTTGAACTTGTTTCTCCTTGAACTGAAATGTGTCCATTGATCTCCATTTCCCATATTTAAATTTAGAACTCTTTTAAGAAGGGGCTTACACTGTTGTTTTATTATTATCTTGAAGTTTTGTATTGCTTTCATTTTTTTTTTAATATTGGTTTTATTCTGTTCTATTTTGTTTGATTTTATTTATGCCTGATGGTATGGGCAGTTATTTTGAAGATAACAAGAGGCATTATGGTAGCCATTATTGATTCCCTTTTACCTTGTTTTGAAGTCATGTACCATGTTCATTGTTTTGTTGTGATTGACTCTACTCTGTTTTATTTTGTGTGGTTCTATTCTTTTCAAAATAAAAAATAAAATAAAAAAGAGGGGCTTAATAACTAGGGGTATTTCTAGTGCTCTAAAATCTCTCTTATCTGATTCATATGGAATCAGCAATGATCACTCACCTTTTAAAACTCCATTAAAGGGCAGGGGAAAATTGTATATTCATGTATTAAACATTTTATTTAAACTTAAAAAGTGCATAGACATCCCATATCGATCTTTGGCAGCAGGGTAGGTGATCTGTCGCCTGGAGCTTTGCAGTATCGTTCTTCCATTAGCAACAGATAAAATGCACCCTGTACAATCTCTACTTGCAGTTTCTTCAAGACCTGGAAAGACCTTCCAATACTTGTAAGGTGATCCAGGTAATACTTTCTAGACTATCATGATATTTCCCCCTAATCTTCTATAGTTTTATCATCTTATTTGACAGGAATAATTTTTCTACTTATTTTTTTGAAGCATTTAGCTAACTTTTAGGGAGACAACTTTTTGGTTTTGCTTTTATTTCTTAAATGTACATATTAGCTATTAAATTCCAAAAGTTCGATAACAATTACAAGTGTCATAAACATGCTTGTGAATAAACGTACCTGAAGCAGGTAACTCACGTGGCAGGGGTGATATGTATAGGCTTCTATGAGGCAGTTGCTGCTGTGAGCAGTTAGACCTTATCTATGTGTTCTACAGAAGGAATGGATAGCATGGATTAATCAGTTTATTGATTAAAGGAAGCTCTATTATAAAAGTGACATAGCAATAATAACTAATATTTCTTGAACACTTAGTATGCGCCACACCTAGATACAATGTATAATTGAGATTTCCAGAGGTTAAGTCACTTAGGGTCATATAACTTTGTGTTTGGAGATAAAATTCAAATGCAGGCCAGTTTCATCCCAGAACCCAAGCTCGACAGCCTAACCTTGAGAGAGGGTTCACGCCGTTCTTTGCTGGAGATCTCCCTTGGCCTGACGTTGATCTATGGGGCTGGGTCAAGGGCAGGGACTCTGCAAAGCAAGTAATCACCATAACAAATAACTTGCATGTGTGTCCGGGATCAGCAAACAACTCTATCAGCCTCTTTAGAACATGATGAAACGTCATGTAATTAATATATTTAATGTCTTAAGTTAATGACCAGATTGGGTATTTGGAAGCAAACTTTCCTAAGACTATTATTTGAGTTGAATCCCAGGCTTCTAGGAAATAAATAAATACTTATTCTTATTTCTGGACACCCTATCCAGGGATCCCGAAACCAGGTATTTATCATGCTGTCTCCTTAGAGGCTTTTTTTCCTTGGTGTGATGAATGTGGCTTCCTGGCAAGGCTGTTTGACGCAAGCCTTGGGGCAAATCCTTTTAGCTCAAAGAAAAACAAATTGGCTTCAGGGAAAAAAAATCTGTCAACCTTTTAATCTTTCCTTTTCCATTTTTTTTTCCTTTTTCCTAAGGTATCATGCGTACTTCAGTGTTCAGGGATCCATTGTTCATTTCTAGAACAGCAGCACATATGCACTTCGTATTTTACGTATAAAACAGCTCAGCACCCATGGATGCATCACATAGAATATCATGGCTATCTGTGTGTCCACCATATTTTCCTCCCATAGGAAATCTGGGTGTAGGTTTGCCTAGATGTCATTTGGTGATAAAATATTTTTTTCCAAGAAGGTTCTCCAGTGAACTACAAAGCTCTTACAAAAATCCACACCTACTTTCTTGTCTTTGCAAGTAATAGCATTTATTGTATTTGAAATTTCCAAAAAAGTCATTCTATTTATTTGATGGTTGCAGATTTTGAGACTTCACCTTTAAACCTATCACATTTGAAATGTTTTTTTTCTAATAATAATTATGATCTGAGGGTATAATGAAGATGTACAACTTTTCTTTGGTACTAAAAAAAGCAAGCAAAATCATTCTGTGACCTCTTTACTGCATGCAGTCTTGATTCCAGGGAAGTGAGCAATTTTGGTAGAGGCTGAAATCCAGTTGGACTTAGATTGGCTGTACCGTGTCATTTGAGATGAAAGACTTTTGCCTGGCAGAAAATAAGAAGCTGCCATGTGTCCAAAGGAATACTGAAATTTCTCTTTTGTGAGGAGTAACCCTTGCCATCTCTGAGAAAACACTAAACTTAAAAGTTAGCTTTATGTTAAGTCAGCTTCTAGGTGGGAAAAGATC
This sequence comes from Cuniculus paca, assembly GCA_004365215.1. Classification (NCBI taxonomy): domain Eukaryota; kingdom Metazoa; phylum Chordata; class Mammalia; order Rodentia; family Cuniculidae; genus Cuniculus; species Cuniculus paca. Next base: position 17,870 of record RJWT010009815.1, on the reverse strand, counting down.
CTCACACTGTTTTTCTCTAGAAAATCTGCATTTTGTTTGGAAATTAAATGACTATCAAGAGTAGGTGGGAACATAGATATGCCTTTACAGATGGACAAACTCAAATTATTTGCTTCGGGCGCTGACATTTGAATAATGGTTCACAGGTGCCTGTGGTCCCCAGAGGAGCAGCGTCAGTATAATTGAAAGTTTTAACTGGACTGGGCCAGGAGAAGCCCAAATATTTGCTTAAACATTATTCTAGGTGTATCTCTGAGGGTGCTTCTGGATGAAATTTACATTTTCATCAGTAGGTTGACTCGGGCAGATCGCCCTCCTCAATGTGGACAATCTGTTAGAGGATCGAATGAAACAAAAAGGTGGAATAAGGGAGGAACACTACTCTTTGCCTGGTGATTTTTGATCTGAGATATTGGTCTTCTGCCTTCAGTCTTGGTCTAGAACTCACACCATTGTTCTGTCTGGTGCTCTGATCTTCAGAACACAGATCATCAGATTTTTCAGCCTTCACAATCTTGAGAATCAATTCCTTTCAGTAAATTTCTTTCTTTTTCTCCCTCTGTCTTTATGCATTAAGGTATACATCCTATTGGTTCTGTATCCCTGGAGAATCCTAATCTACTAGCTTTACCTTAGAAGGCAAATTCTCTTGCCTTACCTTAATCTTAAATCAAAAACTTGGGGAGAGGGTCCAGCAATGAGTTCTAACAATTCCAAGTAATTCTGTAAACTATTACCTATGAATCACTACTATACACAGTTATTTTAGTTGAAATGAAATGTTGACATCCTCTTTTCAACCACATTTAACATAAGAAGAATTGCGGCTCAAACAAGTTTCATGATTTCTCTAATTAATTGTTTCAAGTTGCAAGGAGCAAAGTCATACAATAGCTATTTAGTGAGTGAAAGTTTATTGTGAAGATTTAAAAAATATCACAGATACTGGAGTCTTAGATTGATCACTATGCAGACTCTGTTATTTTATTGGTTTTGTTATTTCATCATAGTTCCTACTTTTTTACATATTTTATTATCTCATTGCCTTGCTTAATACTTTTTCTCTGCTTGGTTAGTTTTGTCTCTTATTTTTCAGTTTCTGCATCAGTCTGTAGCCTGGGTCAACTCTGTGTATTACTATTTAAGGTTCCTAGAGGGAGTCAGGCATAAAATATGGAATTCCTTTTTTAGACAGAATTCTGACAGTAGACTTTCTCATTCATTTATTCATTCATTCATTGGCTACTTGATAGAAACTTGGTATTCTCCATTATTCTGGAATTTAGAGGCATAATGAAGAATATAGACAAAATATTCCCATATCCATGTTGCTTAAGTCCTATTTGGAGAGATGAACAGAAAATAGAAGGTAAATATTTACAGATCCATAATGTATTTTCTGTGATTCTAAAATTCAAAAAGCTTTCCAAACTGAAAGGTATTTCATGACTCATTTGGCAGCAAAACTGACCTGACATGAACTTATCTGGCAGTAAAATCTGACCTGAAGAAAGGTGAAGCTATTTGTAGACTTTATCCTTCTTAGTTGAAATTTCAGTGCACGGCATCGAAGAAGTATTAATGTTTGATCATGGAGAGCTGTCACAGACAGTGGAAGTATGTCATGAAGTTCTATAAAAAAATCCTAAAAGATTGAATTCTGAAACACAACTAGTTCTAAGGGTTTTGGAGATGGCTTGTGGGTCTATTATAAAATGTCAGGGAATGCTAAGCACTATAAAGAAAGATTAATCAAAGTAAGGAGATGGAGGAAAATGCTTTACAGATCTTAAACCAAAAGAATTGTTATGGTTTTTCCCCAGCATCTAACACCAGAGGAATTCACTACCATATGTGGGTGAGGAAGCATGTCACCAGTGGAAGATAGGGGGAAAAAATCCTTCAAAAAGAATTCAAAATCTTCTAATTAGTCCTCACCAGATATTTCCTTAAATACAATGAAAAATGTTAACATTATAGCCTGATGCAGTAAGATGCTGATGCATTTAAAGCATGTGGAATCCAAGGAGATAGATTTAAACAAAGGGAGTTTATGGCCTCCTTTAATGAGGGCATAAATACATATTTAGATAAATGATGATTCAATGGATTAATTAGTGACACAAAGAACAGAGTTTCAGGGGCACAGGGATCTGAATTATCCCTCTGGGTGTGTGGTCCAAACTAAACACAGGCCTTTTTTTTAAAATGTAAAAATGGTACATGGAAATTTTTTATGAAATGTTAGTGGTAGTAACAGCCTTGCCAACTTCAAATTATGGTGCCAGTGTTTATGTTGAAAAATATTCTCACGTTTTACTGCATAGAATGTAGTCTTCACTTGCTAGGAAATATTATTACCGAGCTTTATTAACTTGGTTAGTAACATAAGTGGTGTCTGACTCTGTTGCTTTTCCTTAGTATTTTATATTAAGTGTATGACTTAACAATATAAAATGTGCACTAACCCATCATAAATCCATGGTAAACTTAGTGAATATTAGAAGATGGATATGCACTTTGTCATATGCTAAATTTAAACTTTTAGCAACGTCTAACTTTTTAATCTCCAAAATTTTAAAACAAAAAGTTACCTTTGGCAGAAAATCATGCATTGATATGTATGAAAGCATAGTATTGGAGAAAAAGTGAAAATCTTTTTTTTGGTACCAGGAATCGAACTCAGGACCTTCCATTGACCAGGCAGGCACTTGTGCCGCTGAGCTATATCCCCAGTCTAAAGTGAAGAATGCTTTTATCTTGCTCTTTGACACATGATCATACAACCCATCCTTAGATATTCAAAGTATCCATACTTGGCCATTTCTACTTTTTACCATTGCATTTTTGTTCTAAATTGAGTAAAATATTGTATTAGCTAAATTACCTGGTATGTTTTCTGAAGTCACAGAGATTAGTCTTACTTTTCAGTGTTTGTCATGCACTGTCATAGTCCACCCTCATTTTCTATTTCAAGTAGTCTCAAAATTCATTTTTGCAACTTTTCTTCATAGCTCATGATTTTACTACCCAAGTTCTCTCAATTATACATTGCCTTTTTTTGTACCATTCATTAAAAATATAATACCCAGATGCGGTCACGGTTTAGCAGTACTTTGACCAATATAAAATGACCCTACAGTTTTTCTAAATTTGGAACCATATTGTTATTTTTTCAATCTTGTCATATATGTTCTAATTTTTTTACTCAGAGCTGTTGTATGATACTTTTCTGGCACCTCACTGTGCTACTCTGGACCTTGTTTTTAACTTCCTGTTTTAAAGAGTCATGGTTAGCTGCTTAAGTGATATACAGAAACATGACTATGTACTAGTAAGTTAGTGGGTAATGTAAATGCAACGCAAGGAATGATTCAAGCTAACTGGAAAAACTCCGACTACATTAATTGGAATTTAAAGCAGAATTTTTTTGGTTTGTTTTTTTGAGACAGGGTCTAACTATATAGTTCAGACTGGCCTTGAACTCAGTATGTAGTCATGTTGGCCTTGAATTTATGCTGATCCTCCTGCCTCTACTTTCTGAGTGAGTGCTGGCGGTATAGGCATGCACCACCACACCCAGCAGCCTAAAAGTAGAATTTTCATTGTTTTGAATTTTGACATAGTAACCCAACTGGTTGCCCAGCTATTAACTCACTACTTTGCATTGTACATTTATTGATTTTAGAAAATGTCAGTGGAGATTCATGCTCAAGATATTGAGCCCTGAATTAGTAAATAATAGTTTCAAATAGTATTGTTATATATAAAGTTTTCTGAGAAAAAATAACAAAAGCACTACATCTCGTCTTGGTATTTTTTCCCCGTAGGGTTGACCATAATGATGCTGCAAGTTTTTTATTTTTTTAACTTATGTGGTTAAAAGAATGGGAGGATGGGAATGGGTTACAGCACTGATTACAGATCTTCATTGCAGACCTCAGCTTATGAGGTTAGGAGAGTGATTTATAATGTTGACTATAGGTCAGGTTGTCTTTGTGAAAGCCGTGCTTTCAACACCACAGGATTAAAGGAAAAACCGAAAGGAAAAACACTATATTAAAAACAAACCCCCTCCCAGCTCCTATTCTCAAGCCCCACTCTCCTTCCCCAATATCCTGATTCATAAACCAGTGTACAATTGATGCTGGTGACTGATTGTCTCTGCCTGTGTGTCAACTTCCTTCCTTACCATTCTAGTTCTCCCCAGCCTCTCTGTCTGCGCTCATAATTTTTCCTCACTCTGCTCTATCAGGATTATTAAACTGGTTGAGTCCTGCGTTGTGGTCTCTTTGAAAGGAAATGCACAGTAACAGCCAGTTGAAGGAATTTCACTTTCCTGATCTTAGCACCATATTGCTAAGGGAGTTAGTTATGAAACATTGGTTGGTTACAGATTTCCAAGCCCTCACTCATGGATTTAACTCTTATGAAACATCAATGAAGGCTAGAATCCAAGAAAGTCATGTTAAACTACCTGAAGGGTGTTGTTTTCCAGATAGTAAACTTTTAAATGTGAGCCTTTTAAATGTTATAACTGATACATAAATCATAACTAATATATAAAGAGTGACATGATAAAAAACATAAATAGAAGCAGAAAATGTGTTTTTAGGAAATTGCCATCCAGGTATCTACTCTGGCTGTGGCAATAATCTGTTTTTCCCACAGATTAATTAGGCATTTATTTTTGATTTTATATAGTCTTATTTACTTTTTTTCATTCCAACCTCTTCTCTCCATCTAGAACTTTCAAATTGACAAAAACTTTCTTGATTGCATTCCCATCTAATATGGATAATTTAGAAATTCCTATTCAACTGATATTTTGATAATAGAATAAAATTTCCAACAGAAATGTTGTGATATTGCTTTCCTTAAAGATTGTTCTCCAGTGAAAATCCACTGACAATGATAAACTGCTCAGATTTTACTCTTAGAGTAGGAAATATAATCGGAAATACTTCGGGGAGTCAAGTCTTTAATAAATGTGAAACATTTCTTTGGAGGAGTCTAATTATTGACAAATTATAAGGGCCTCAAATGTGGTCCTCCTTCACATAGAGACCATAGTTCTACTGAACTTGCCTAATGACCTTGTAAATTTAAAAAGTAAGAGCTGGTGGTTTGTCAATGTCAACAACCCCCTAGCTGGATGAAATTTGAGTTGCATGAGCACTCCTTGAGTGTATATATGTTTTTCATTATAATAATTTGCTTTTTAAAAGTTATATCTATGTTAAACATAGACATTAAATAGAATGATCTTTTGGGAAGAGAGAAATAAACACCCAAGTGAAGGCCACAGAGTATCTTGCAGTGCAGATTCTAGATGGTAGAAGACATGGGAAAAGGCATAACTGGAGGGATAAAATGATGTTTGCAACTCTTGTTGACTGTCTCTCCAATCAGTTTTTAGTTTTTCTGATTCATTGGGTATTAAAGTGAAAAAAATCTTTTAAAATGTAGACCAGGTGTAGAAGATCGGTGGTAATTCAAACATAGCCTAAATTTTTGCAATCTTTACCTCTACCTATGAAAAAATAACTGATTATAACAGTGAACAGGATTGTAATGTGTGTACTTTTGATGCTTAAGCCACTGAGTTAAATCCCCAGTCCGCTAATGTGTGTACTTTAAAATCAAATTAAAGTGTGTGTCACCATCTCTGAACTTTTCTAGGTAGCAAGTGCATTTACTACTTGAAGTCTTCCGCAGTCCTTTTGTTTGATTGGATCATTTTCTTGGAAAGCTGTGTTTTTGCTTTTCCTTGCTCTAAAAGCAAGACAACTCATTCTTAAAAGCAAAATCAAACTTGTATAGTTTTGCTATTTGCTTACACCAGTTTAATGTACTAATTTCAGTTATTCTTCTGTTTCGATCAGCTATGCTCTTTTCTGATACTGCGTTATGGGAAAAGCACCAAAGCCTGGTGGGAACAACGGTAGGGCCAGGCACCTTCTAGTGAGTGAGGGAGATTCATAAATGGGGCTCTCAGGTCAACGTGAAGTTAGGGAAGTCAATCCAAACTTTTCTTTCTCCAAACTCCCTTTTCCCTGTTTTTCCCTCACTCTGGGAAAGGGCTGACTATGAGATCCTAAGTCTAGCCAGGCACAAGACAAATATAAACTGTGGTGGTTGACTGATTGTGTCAACTTGAGATATTTAGAAGATTAACTAAACTGGCTTAGCAATTCTATACCCTAGGGTGTAGAAGACCCACCCTAGGGTGGTTCATCACCTGGAAGGTATAAGAGGGGAGGAGGAAGAATGAATAAGGACCATTCCTTTGGAGGAGCTCCAATCTTTGCTTTCGGTTTGGACGTCATCTCCTGGCTTCCAGTGTAGCCTCTTCAGCCTTCCAGTGTAGACTCTTCAGCTTTCCGGCGTAGACTCTTCAGCCTTCCAGCGTAGACCTTTTAAGCTTTCTGTCGTAGACCCATTGGCCTGCTGGTGCAGACTTGCATGGCACACTGCGGTTGAACTTCCGACCTTGGACTGAATCCTTCAGCCTCTGGCGTGCAGACACCCTCTGCAGGCTTCCTCATCGGACTCTGTGGCTGACCATCGTAAGCCAACTTTGTAATTACTTATACATTCATATATCTCCTGTTATATCTGTTTTCTCTAGTAAAAGTCTGACTAATACATAAACCATGCATTTTTCAAATATAGCCCAGTCTAGGCATGGAAAGCAATGGAAAATCCCACTGGAGTAAGATGAGAACTGTCCATGATCAAGGAGGGGAGCATTCGAATTCATAGACAAAGTCAGATACTTCGAATGTAGGGGAGTTGGAGGAACAGCCATCAAAATGATCACATATGATTTGCTGGAAGTACATTTCATTTCATGTCTCATTGCAACCCCAGAGATTGGTCAGAGCATTTTTCCATGCACCGATTTCTGGAGGTTTTTTTCTTTTTTCTTTTTTTCCCCTGGAGATGGGTGCCAAGGTGCTGATTTTCATTAAAAGAATTAAAGTAACAAATATTTTTAAATTTTCACAAATACCTGAATACTTAAGTTTGCAAGGGGCACTAAGGGAGAGGTTTAGGCACATTACAATTTAAATTACACTCAGCAAGTAGCGCTGAGTGCTGTATGCTAAGTGCGGGCAGCTCAACTACAAATCAATGCGGTACATAATCACCCATCCAAATGGGATTGGTTCAAAGAACGAGTACTATGGAAGCTCAGAAAAGAGAGAACTACATGAACTGGAGTAGTCACATGGTCTGTGTGGAAGATGTGTGACTAACTGGACCTTAGAATATCTGAGGAAAGTATCCAAAGAAAAACATTTGCATTCCTTGATGGTAGGGAAGTTGCGTTAAGGGAGATGATGAGGAACTTTGGCATATGTTGGGAAATCTTGGAAGGTAGCTTTGGACAGATGTTTTCTTAGTGACCATTCTTGTCACTGGGACAAAATACTCAATGCTCACAAATTAAAGGAAGAGCAGTTTATTTTAGCTCCAAATTTGTAGAAGTTTCAGTCCATAGTCAACTGGCTCCAAGGCAAAGTAGTGTGGCAGAGGGGCCTGGCAGAGCAGAAACAGCTCATGGTGTGGCAGCAGGAAGCAAAGAGAGACAGAGAGAGACAGAAGTCAAGGCAGGAGGAAGGGCAATAGATCCTTCCAGGCCAACCCCCCAGTGACCCACCTCCTCCTCCCACCAGGCTTCACCTCTCAATGTCACATTTAGTTATAAACTCATCGGTGGGCTAAGCCACTGATGAGTGTCACGCCCCTGTGAGCCAGTCACCTCTCCAAAGCCCACCTGTGATCCCATTAGGCTTTGAGGGGACATCTAGATATAAACTATAACAGATGTGTTTTCTGGCAGGTAAAGTTACGGAGGACCTTGAAAGTTGATCTGGGGAGTATATGTTCTATATTGAGGGTACTGATTCATGAATTGATTTTTAAAGAATAGCATCTTGAAAACAGGTGAACGGTAAGAGAATATATTATCCCCAAATATGCCACTTTGAGCTAAAGGCACTCAAAAAATTTTAGGCTCAAAAAGAAAGCTCCGATTTACTTTTCTCTTCTTAAATGCAGGGGATATGAATTCCCATGGGAAGTTGGATGTGGTGATGGTGGTGGTTGTGGTGGTGCACACTTGTAATCCCAGTACTTGGAAAGCTGAGGCATGATAGTTGCCATAAATTTGAGCCCAACCTGGGCTACATAGTGAGTTCAAGGCTAGCTTGAACTAAAGAGTGGGACCCTGTCTCAAACAAAACAAAACAAAAGCGTCCACTGGAAAGATGCCTTCCCTGAAACAAGAGCAAAAAGCATTCTAATCACCAGAGAAGGAGAATCAAAGCTGAGAGACTTTTGCTCATGAAGCCCTTGTTAAAATAAATAATACTTCTCCTCCTTTGCCTGCTCCCCAGTCAGGTACTTTGGTTACTTTTGGTTTTTTGTTTTTAATGATTGCCTCCCTTTTTTCAACCTAGTATATAAACACATAGGTTTTGCTAATTCTTTAGGTCCTCATTTGCGGAGTGGGTTTCCATGTACATGTGCAAAATCTGCACGCTTTTCTGCCATTAATCTGTTCTATGCCAACTTTTCAGGGCCAACCAGAGACCTCAGATGGTAAAGGCTAAATTTTCCCTCCCCTCCAGAGGGATTTGGGAAGATTTTTTTTCTGACAGTGACACAATTTGGCTTGGAGAGCAGCAAAACTGGGGTTAGGGACATCGATAACAGAAATGCAGGCAAGGCTGACAGAGGCCTAGTGAAGGGGACAGAGGCAGGTGAGTTAGGTGCTGTTTTGTAGCAGTGATGGGAAGTTTATGCTGGAGCTGTAGTTAAGAATGATCACAGCTGTGGTGAGTAACAATCACAGTGATCCACCCGACAGAAGAGACCCATTGATATGTGACAACAAGGGTCAAATGTCTTGATCTTGTGGCAGGTCTGTGTGACACAGCCAGTTTCATCAATGAGGCTGGTGGGCTCTAACTGGCTCCACTAGCAGGCATTCTGAAGAGTTTTATTTTTTATTTTTGACAGAAGGTCTTGCTATGTAGTGCAGGCTGGCCTTGAACTCGCAGTGATCCTCCTGCCTTAACCTCCCAAGTGCTTGGATTACAGGTATATACCACCACACACTGCTTTTTGAAGAAGTTTTCGTAAATAGTTCCACAGAATATGGAAATTCATCTAACTGTCAGCTTTAACCCTTCTGGAGTGGTTTTACTGGCCAAAAGCTCGCATGTCAGTTTCCTTTTTATCATTTTGTGGATGAAAATACTTGAAACAGGGAAGCAAACTCTATGGCTGATGATTTTTAGGGGCATCGATGTCAGGGGCCCCAGGTGGTTGTTATGTCTCAATTCTCACAACCTCCCAAGCTCTACATCTTTAAAGCTTTTAAAAGACAGCTTCACAGTCTTAGGGCATAGTCCATCAGTCAGCCTCCTTCCCCTCTACTCCTTTTGACCCTATAGTGAACTCATATGCTCTTCATTCTGCATTTATTCACAGCCTGTTATGTTCCAGTTTGCCCTGTCAAGATCACAGTGAAACAGGACAAGCAAATAACCAGATTGGAAATTAAAACAAAGCCTCAGTCATTCCATGCTAGGTGCACTGTGGGGTTCTGGATTTAAGTATGCATTGGTGTGTGTTGTAGTCAGGAGTTTCAAGGAGAACAATTACATACAGGACACAGAATTTATACTACTATTTTATGATGGTCACCCAGAGTTAAATACAAGAAAGTGCAGGAAATCTGTCCACAACACTAAAGACCTACAGAATCCAGCTGAGGGTCTGGATCCCACAGTAATGTCCTGCATGAGTCCAGCTGAAGACCTAGAGTCCATGACAATGCCTCCCACGAGTCCAACTGGAGGCCTAGAATCCACGACAATGACTCATGCAAGTCTGTTTTACAGATCTGCGCTGGGAATGCCCAAACGTCAGTTGTGGAAGCTAGAAAGTCTATGCCAGTGGATCTGTGCCAGTAGATTGAGGGTTCTACACTGGAGCCAAGAAGTGACACTCAAAATAAAGACCAGGGCTCCCCCTGAAAACACCACAGCCATCCTTGGTGACAATCAGGTCCTGAATTCCTCTGACGATGAGAACTGTCAAGTACATGCCAGGAAGCCAGCATGACAGCTTCTCCTGGAGATTAAACAGCAACCATCTTCCCCTCCAGAGCCAGGAAGCAATGCTCAACATAAGGACCAGAGCTCCCCCAAAGTGAACCGCAGCCACTCTCAGCGACAAGGTCCTGAGCTCCTCCGATGATAATGGCCAAAGTCATATTGGGGAGCCAGCCTGACAAGCTCCTCCAGGAGAACCAATGGCTCCAAACAGCAGCACTTAGGAGAACCCACAACGCCTCCGCTCTTCCTCTCCACGTCTCTTTTTATGCTGGTAACTTTCCTCAGGTGGGTTGTCTACACTCAGCACCATGCTGATTTAATTCAGCTGGTGTTAAGTTGACTACCAGTTTTTAATCCATACAGTGTGTGACCTCAGGCAAGTCACTTAGCATCTCTATGTCAGGTTGCCATCCACAGAAAGAAAATTAAAACAGCGCCTGATTTACAGGATGCCTTGGAAAATTAGCTGAGATGATATAAGGAAAGTATTTAGATTAATACCTGGCAAAAAGGAAGTGCTCAATGAAATATCAGCCCGTAGACTCCAGCCTAGAGGAGTGAAACAATGCCGAGGGTCAGCTGATTATTGCTAGTACACAGTCCCATGTGCTTGTCTGTATCAGAGACTGACAGCTGCGTCCACCATGATCATCCCTGGCATCTGTCCTTAGTGTCCATGTTGACTGGTTAGCTGCTGCGCTTCACGCATTGCTTATATTTTTTGCTTCATCCCAGAGTCTAAGCCAGTGCTCCTGAAATACAGTAATTGCGTGAATTACAACATGTGAATGCAGGTTTTTGGGCTCTAGTCCCGGAGATTACTATCCAGTTCACAGGGAAAGGGTCCAGAAATACTGTAAACAAGCACCACGGGCCTGCTCTTGGAGATGTGCTGGTGTAGAGGGTCAGGGAGGTCATCTAGAAGAAGAAACTTTCAAACCATGGCCTGAAATTCAGCAGCGATGGTCAGGAAAGTGGGGAGAGCAAGACGGGAAGTGCTTATTCACAGAAGCAGCGGTCTGGGTAAAGATAGAGGTGTGGGAGAAGAGCTCACAAGGCCTGGAGTTTGTGTCTGAGGGGGCAGACAGCAAGCGGTGGGAGCCTAGTCATAAAAGGGTTGTAAACCGTGGTTTTCCACTTTATCAGTGGACTGGAAGTCACTTGAAGTGTTTTAGGAACAGAGCGATGGGCCTGTATGTACACAGCAGATCTCTGGTTTTGTGCAAAGGGGCAAAGGCAAGCAAGCCTGAGGTGACAGGCCAGGGGGTGCTCTGGTGAGAACAGTTAGCAGCGGTCCCTCACCTGTCATCAGCGTCTCGTTTGGTACCTTTCTGACTCTTGCCTTCACTCCTTGACGTCCACACTCCTCCCTTGACCTAGGCGGCCACTCAGGCCTACTGTTACCCTTCATGGCTCCTGCTCCAACCTCCGACCTCAGGGGTGCAGTAATGGCGCTCTGGCCTCAGGGCTCAGCTGTCCTGGTATGGAAGGAATCAGAAGCAGAGGGTAGAGTGATGGGACCGCAAGTAGCAGAAGGCAAGTCTCTACCTTTTCATCTCTCTGTGGCTACCACAAAGGCAAGAATATAGCAGCGTTGTGCAAGAAAGTAGTGTAGAGCAAGTGTTCAGGAAATATGCGCTGAGGAATCAGTACTCTGTCTCCAACAGTGGGCCCAACCATGAGTGTCAGGGGGCACCTCCAACCTCTCCAGGTAGCACAGAATGAGCTATGACGATGGCCCAGCCCGTCACTGTTGATTAGGGGTCAGTTTTGTTTATCCTTTTGAGCAGACCTTTCTTTTCTGTTTCCACTTATTCTTTGCATATTTTAAAACAGGAAAAGGAATTGAGCATCGTTACTTTTCTCATTTGTTAGTGAACCTCCAACTATTGTGTTTTAGTTACACATACACATCATTTTGCTGTTGTATCTTTGGCTTATTTGGAGTTACTTTGTCAATGCAGAGAAAGTACAAATTCTGCTTCTCGGTAAACTCGTTTCAACACCTAACCTAAAGTCGTTCTCCACAATAAGACTGCAAAGGAAAGAAGAGGCAGTAATTAATTATAGCGCTTCTGGCTCAGCCCTCAGATCTCCACCTTCTGCCAGCACTTAGGTGCCGGATCCCAGGAGGGTAAGAAATAGAAAGAGGGGATTAAATAAGCTTCTAAAATGGTCATAATTTTCCAAAGGCCATGTTTTAAAATCCTAGGATTAGTCCCCAGAAAACCATTTATTTAATTATTATAAGAAAGTTAGGGATAATGCTCTTTCCCCCACCACCTGACTGGATATTTGTCAAGACTGAGTTGTATGCATGGATAATAGGGATTAGGAAAGGCTTACTATTAAGTGCAAACTGTATATTTAATTATTATTGCAAGAAAAATATAACTTACTGGTAAACTGTGTAGAATTGGAAACAAAGTCCCCTTTTTACTTTTGTAGGAATGTGGATGGTAACCAAATGTGTCCGCATGGTTTCAATTACGCAAAGGAATGTTAAATGTAAAGCTAAATTGATGAAAATAACCAAACTTTCTGACAAACCAATAAATTGGAGTCTAGAACTCATTGCCGGTACTGTATGGCGGCCAGAGAAACACTGCTGGATCATCAATTTTTACTTAATTTTTTGAGTTAGTTTATACTTGGAAAGAAAAAAGGAATGCTAGGAAAGTAATTTAAATTCTTCCCAGCTATAAACAGAGCATATATGCGCATTGGATGTAGACGTTATTCCTCACTGTATCAGTTGAACTGGTTGTTTATTCTTTTAGCAATTTCCTCACAAGTTTTTGGAAACTTAAGACAAAGTTTTCAGGGACCTTTCATGCTAAAATTTTGGCAATTGATCTGGCAAAATGCTAGTCAGTGGACTATTTTTCTAAACTCCTCAGAATTATTCCATGGCAATCCTTATTCTGCTAAAATGATGTTTTTAAATTTACCTTCCTTCAGTTTTTTTTTTATTTCTTCAGGTTACTGTAACGCTGAGATGACCCTAGACTATAAAAATTGAGTTTGGAGAAGAAAGTTCTTAACTGCTTGCTGACAACAGAGGGTAACATTGCACAGTCAGAAATCTGGCTCTCTGCACATTTCTGTTTCTGTCAGAAGTTTCCATTTTTAATACACAAATTTACCTCTGAAAAAGTCCTTTGATTTGTGAGAATTGACAAGAAATAAATGTTTTAAACCAAAAAACAGGAAGTTGAAGCCATCATCTTCACCACTGCGATCTTCATGGGACATGAGGACATTCTTTGCTAAAATACCTCCCAAGTTCCCAGCCTCCTGCATCTTGGCCCCTGCTGTCCCATGGGGTCAGAGGTCCTGTGAGACCCTCTGGCTTAAAAGCACTGATGCCAAATGTTCTCAATGTACTAGGGGTCTCTGTATCCTGATTGGGTCTAGTTTTGGCTCTGCTAAGGGCCTGTTTCTAACCTATTAATGCTATATATCAATGCAATATTAATTATGCCATATAAATGTGTCATATATATGTCCCCAAAACACTGGAGAACAATCAGTTTTTTAAATTACACACTCAATACATTTTGTTTAGTGATCACTCAAAAATATTATTTGCAAAATTATTTCTTGGGCCCTTCTATGAGACTGCTTGTCAATGTGCTTCTCCATCAAGGTTTCAAACTTCTCCTCAGTATTTGTTCAAATTCACCTACAATTTTTGAACAGGGTTAAGTACATTGCATATTTATGTAGACTACAGTTCATTTTTTTTTTTCGGGAGGAAGGATAGAGCTCTTGAGATGTATCCTATGCTGGCCTCAAACTAGTGCTCCCCCTGCCTCAGCTTCCTATATCCTGGGGTTAAAGGCATGCACCACCATCCCCTGATCTATGTTTCAAATTTTTATTACATATTTAAATGGCATGCAGAAGGAAAAATAGTTTATTTAAAAAATATAGTGCTGGTGATTTATCTGAGCACCTCAAGCATGCTGGCCAATGCTGTACAATGGAGCTACACACATAACTTCCAAATAAAGAAAAATTATTTGAGGGTATGTAATACGATTTTCTCTAGGTTTGTCTTTGTAACCTGTTGTTTCTATTAGTGCTGACTTCTTACGAATGCTCAGTTAACACTGGTGCTATAATTCCTACTAACTGCTGTTTTAAGTTGAGTGGTGGTGCTCTATTGGTCAATCATTTAAGGCATTTTATCATTCTACCTTCTTGTTATCCCTGTTATCCACATAGTTTATTAGCTTACACCTGTTAAGAATTGTCCAAATCAAAGATAATGATTTGAATATCTGAGTTCTGGGAATCCTATTGGATATCTCCCCCTAAGTCTAGTTGAGATGGAATATTTGTTAAGAAGCCAGTCCCTTTGCTTAGAATTTTGTATGGTCCCTGCCCTTTGACATCTCTCAACAATGATGAGAGTAATGCACTGGCTGATATTTATATCTTCACAGCAATGAATCCATTTACTATGGTATTCTTCGGATTGTGTTTCTTGTGCTCTCAATGCCTACTGTGTATCAGACAATCAGATAGGTCTTGGAAAAAGATCATGGTATGGAATCTTTATTTCATCTACAGACTTATCCTGAAAACTTTCTCAAAAGTTTCACTGTCATCAAGTTCTGCTGTCTCTGCTGACTTGGGGCAGATTCAGTCATGACAGACAGGCACAGCCTGTAACGAGCAAGCTTAACTCTCAAACTCAGGATGCTAACTGCAACTTTCTGACACCAATTCCTTAGGCATTTCGGTAACTAGCTCTAGCCTCTTTTCTACATTTGCCCCTATTCGCCTAATGGCTTCTTTGTATTTCTGCTTCTCATCACCCTTTCCTTAGTCTTTCATAGCTTTGTGTATTCCAGCTCTATCTAGCACTGCTTGATTTTCAGCGCCTTTGGTTGACTTGTCCACTCCATCATTGGAACTTCCACCAACAGGCAAGAGCACCTCATAAATGTGTTGGGCGTGATAGTTATACACCACTATCACTCTCATTACCTTTTTTGCTCTGAACATATACTGAATGTATATGAGATAACTTTTTTTTTTGGTACTGGAGATTGACCCTAGGGCCTTTTCACTGAGCTGAATCCCTACTGCTTTTCATTTTTATTTGCAGGCAGGGTCCCGCTGACTTGCTAAGTTGCCCAGTCTCTAACTTGCAACCTTCCTGTGCTGGCCTTCCAGAATGCTGGGGTTGCAGCACATCACACCCAGCCTGAGATAACTTCTGTCTCTGGCCAAAAGAAATTAAGTCATGTATAGTAGGAGCTAAACAAAATTACCCTTTATACTTCAACCTATGGCTGAATTCTGATAAACACATGGCTATTTTTACAGTGGAGGGGTTGTTCATTTCCAAATGAGGTTTCAGGGAGTCTTCATTTACCACCCAGCCTGAGGCCCACTTCATCTGCTTTGCCATTGAGGCCAATCTGCAGAACTCATCAGCCTTTCCATTATGGCGCAGGATTAGATGTGTGTCAAGGAGGTTTGCACTTGGTTGATGATCAACCCTGGTAGCATCCCTTCATGGTGACTCTGCGTGTTCATTTTGGTAAAGATTCGCTAAGATTGCTATTGAATCACAATCTTCAAAACTGTCTTAAATTTAAGGCCTTTAACAATAACAATGGTAATAAAAACAAAAGCAGCACTATCAGTAATGGCAGCTAGCATACATAAAGCCAAATATTATAAATAATCATCTTATCATTTGTGCACCTTACTGTGTTGTAGGTTATAGTATTATTCTGTGTCTCCATTTTACTGCTGAGGAAACTGAAGATCCAAGAGGTTAAAACTCCTTCCCAGATCCAACGTGCTCTTATTGTCTATGTCATTGAGCCTCCTTTGGATTTTTCTCCCCTCATTTTTTGATCTTTGTTCATATGACTCATACAGTGATAAAAGAGATATTTACAAATTCAGAGCTAGTGCTTAGCATCATTGTTTGAATGACTCTGTGTGCGTGTGTGTGTGTGTGTGCGTGTGTGTGTACATACATATAACCCGTATCACTGCTTATTTAAATGCAGTTTATAGAGTTTGCTGTAATACGTAAAGATAACAAGGAGACACGGACTCTAAATGAATATATTATTTATTCATTAGTAATTTATTAGTATAGAATCAGAAACATTTGGAAAGGATATAATACATGTTTAAAAAATTGGGAGAATGTGTGAAAATAAAGTGGCAGCTCCTGAGATTTAGTGAGAAACTCATGGGTCCTTGGCATTGTCTTTCAGAAAATGACTTTACACATGGTGACTTTTTTCTTTGGGGCTTTGATAAAGGGCATTTTGTTAATAGAACAATTTACATTAAATCCTTTTTTGAGCCCAAGAAAACTTGGACTTTTGCTTCCAGGTTATATTTCTCTCATTTTTCCAAAAAAATACAAAAACAAAACAAAACAAAACACTCTCTCCCCCAATTCTCTAAAAGCAGGACTCAACAAACTCATGAGCTTGCTAGGAAGATTTGGATGGTTGCACTAGTGACTGTGACATATCCTTCGCTTGAGCAGAGCTTAAAGGGCTTTTAGTTCCTGTTACGGGAAACACGATCTGGGTGAGATGGAGAACGTTCTTCAATGGGTGATGTGTGTGGGTCACTTCAAAGTTACGCAGGCTGACCGAGGGCTCTCCTTGAGGAAACATTGCTCACATCAGCATCCACGTTTCTGTTTTTAGTTCAGAACGTGCGTGTCTTCTTCCCACTGACCCCTGTCTTCCTGCTTTCCCGGTTGCTTTGCTGATTCAAAATGCCTCTCTCAGGATGCAGTGTAGGGGCTGTAGATAGAAAGCCAAACAAACCAGTCACGATTTAGAATAATCAACCCCTGCCCCCATATGTATTTTTCTACTTTACTAGCAGTTCGATAACTAAGGCTATAAAACTTTCAATAGGGAGTCCAAGTCCCTGTAGGCTGTTTAGTTCACAATTCAACTCCTACATTTATTTTATAGAAAACATCATTGGCTGTTACCTTAAAAAAATAATTTTTGAAACTTGACATTTTCCAAATGTTGAAAACTGTGCTGGAGGAAAAGACTAAGTTGGCAATACTCTTATAAATTTCTTTTAAATTGCCTTTCCCTATTTATTACTTAGGGTAGCAAATGATCAGTCCAAATTACCTATTTGAATGTATACAGACTCTTTTAAAGACTGTGTCTTTTTATAATAGAGGACGAGAAAACATGGGTTCTGTTTTGATTTGTGATAATTTAACACTCATTTGCTAAGACGTGGCTATGTGCTACATGCTAGAGGAAGAAACAGTCTTTGTGGTAGGCTGGTAAACATTTTACCTGACAGCTTAGTCCTCATGAAATTCCATCTCCCATCTTACCTGTTTCTTCCAGCGTCTCACTGTCCTCCACTGTCAAAGGACATCACAGGAACAACTGAAGTGGTCTCATTCACAGGACAGCTTTGGTTGGAGACCAATCCACGATATGATTAGCCTGTAGGTCAGAAAACTAAAGGGAGAAATCCCACTCCAATTGTGGGTGGTATCACACAATAGGCACATGGCATGGGAGAAATAAATGGGAAAGAAGGAAGATGGACTGTATTTTGAGGAGCTCCATTCTGATTGAGCAGGTGTGTCTTTCGATGCCATCACTTGTGGACGTCAGACTGTAGTTTCTTTGGAGGGGGGATTTGCAACACAGACTCACACCAGAGACTTTCAGGGAGCTTTCACAGTCTTGGTCTCAGACTGGG
>RJWT010009814.1:0-24795 GCA_004365215.1 Cuniculus paca | reverse complement strand
CATTTAGATGTTGGAAATTTGAGGAAAAAAAGTAGCACTTAATAGTAAAAAGATATGGTTAAGAGGTAAATTACAGAGTGCAACCACATCCTAAGTATATATCAGAGATTCATATTCTAAATAGGTATGGATCACCTTGAGGAACCCAGGAGTCACCATCCCAACCCCCTAAAGAGAGTCACTGCTCTGTAAGAATGTCCACTTGCTACATGACTCGCTTCCCCATTTGTCCCTGATTTGGTCAATTATACCTAGACAATTAATCTTATTGGTTGACCGTGGTTCTGTCTCAGCTCATGCCCATCTGCCTTGTGAGTTCCCAGGTTTTCCCTATCTTGGACCTGTCTCACCTCATGGTTTTACTCTATAAAAATTCCTGGAAAAGACAGAGTCTTTGGCAACCCACTAGGGACTCTATCTGTCTCTCTCTCAGACAGAAGCTTTCTTTCTCTTGACAAATATATCCTGCTCTTAAAAAAAAGAGAGAGAGATAAATTACAAAAATGTAGGAAAGAATAAAAGATCAGAAACCTCAAATCAGTATCACCAAAATAAACCCAACTTAAACTTTCTGCTGTGCACTTATCCACTCAAACTTCACTAAGAAGCAAGGAAGACTTTGCTTTCTGTATAGACTAATATTTATTTTTAATTTTGGCCTTTTAAAAATTGTTTTTAAATTTTCATTAGTACCTGTTTGCAGGCACTAATAATGATTACATTCGTTGTGTTGGTATCTGTACATAACCCATCTATATAAAGGCCATTGCCTCATCCTTTCAAATATAAGTTCATTGGGGGAGGGGTAAAATGTGCCCTGATAAGTGAAGATGTAAAATTAGCTGCATGTACGTGAAACTACCATAGAACAGGAGAGACAGTAAGGAGTTGAAAAGTTGTTAGAAACTAAGTTAAAAGTGAAACACATACCTATTTTTAAAGCATCACATTGGATCTTAGAAATAGATCATTACAAGTGAAGCACTTGGGACTAATCTGGCAAAATAAATAAATAAATAAACAAACAAACTAAACATACTAACTACCATTAGGTGGTTTCCACTGTGTAGCTGAGGGCTGTCAGGTGTCACACATGTCAGCATAATTAAAAATAATTGCATTTCAAGCTGGATATCACCAACAATATAGTTTATAGCTAATTTCTTTAACGACTTTCAAATTGTTTCACAAAGAGTGATAAAAAAGGAAAGTAGATAAGCTACACAACACACATTTGAGTCATACATAATATCTGCATATCAAGATATTAAATAAAATCTAAACTAATTCTACTTGAACTTATTTGTGATCAGATGGACTACTATAGAATTATTATTTGAAGTTCTTAAACAACCTTATCTCTTTTATCTTAAAAAAAAAACTCCACAGAAAGTACAGGCAGTCCTTTTCAAGACTGACTTTAGAACTTTCACTTATTAAATGATGTCTTCCAACAAATGACTGCATACATTCAAGTCTGGATTCATTCTGGATCCATGACCATCAGTATCTTTAAATAATTTATTCCTGGTTAATGATAACTTGGCTGGTACAACAAATCCCTACTTGCCAACAAATGCTGGTCAGGCAGCCAGACTTCTGATTATAAAGACTAGTGTTTGTTTAGTACTGCTAAGTTTACAAAGTAGTTTTTTTTGTTTCACACGCAGCATTTTATTTAAATCTCCCTGCTCCCTGACAATGTATTATCACCTGTCTCCCTGGACATGGGGAAGTAAAGAACAACCAAGTTACAAACTTAGTACAGCAAACAACCTCCACTTACTGTGCTTTTTCCACAAGAGAGAGCCCAAAACACAACCTGATCTGCAGACGTTAAAATAACTGAGCAAGTTTTGAGAGTTTCAATTATTTGTGACAAATGACTATTCTAATATCCAAGCAATTTTCAGTAATGGGTCATGGTTAATACCTTGAGATTTTTCAAGAAGACAGACCAAAGAAAAAAAAAAGACATAAGAGTAATAAAGCATATATTCTTCCTTTCCTCCATTGTGGAGTAGTAGTCCAATTTCCCCTTGACAGTCTGGGTCAATCACCCCTGACAACACTGTGACTCCCTGTTTAGCTTGTTTCCTCAGAGGCATGAGGAGACCAAATGACCAGGGGAAGTCTTAGTTTCCAGTTCAATGGTATCACTGTGGTGCTTCCTGGTACAAGCCTCCCCCCTGCCCAGAACCAAAAATTCTAATCCAGCACAACATAAGGTCATAGAGACAGAAAGCAAAAACTTTGCTAGTGGATCAGTAGGGGTAATGGTGAGTGGTACCATTTCTACTCCCACCCCTGGATTCCTGAACCCATGGATCCTGGCTATGGGAGACACAGTACCATATAGTGGATGCTGATTCAAAGCATATACAGCCTTTAGAAGTACCTTACCCCAGCCTTGCAAGCTATTGCCACCTAGCTGGCACCTTAACTGTGTCTTCAAAAGACCATTCCACCTTTCTATCAATTCAACTGCTTCTGAATGGTGAGGAACAGGGTAAAACCAGTGAATTCCATGAGCATGAGCCCATTTCCTCACTTCTTTGACTGCAAAATGTGTTCCTTGGTCAGAGGCAATGCTATGTGGAATTCCATGATGGTGGATAAGGTCTTGGGTCCCTTTGGGGAAAGATGGGAGAAAGACTGACTGTATGAATTTTGGTACAGCAAGATTCTTCCCCAAGGAAACCTAGCCTCCCCTTCATTCAAGGGGTTCTGGGTCCGCAAACTGGTTCAAATCCAGGAACTAGTTGAGGGGTCAAGATTTCCTGTTACCTGAGAGGAAGTAGGCTTCTGTTCATTTGCCCTTAAATTTTTTTGATTATATAATCTAGTAAAGTTTTTGTAGGCTTTCTGTCTATTTCACTTTTGGAAACACCTTGGCTAATCAGCCAGCACCAAGTAGAGCTGCACATGTCAGATTATTCTGGTCATTGTTCCACTTCTGCTGTCCATTACGGTAAGTATGCGGCCCCTCTCTCTGGTGATTGAGTGTGGCCACTTGACTTCTGCCACTTTGGGATTCAATCAAGCCCATTGCCCTCCTGAGTAACCGCAGTCCTGGCATACAGAGAAGGGCACTAACAGGGCTCTTAATGGATGCTGATCCTCCCCTCACAAATCTGTTTCTCAAGGTAGTGGTGAGGGGTATATCTTCTGGATCATCCCAATATGGAGGATCAGGTTTAACTTGACAGATCTACTCCAGCATTTCCATTTTCCTAAGCCTCTGAATTTCCTCAATAGTAAACCATGGAATATCAGGCATCTCCAACTATGTAGGATAGTTATAACATGTTAGGGATAACTATAAGCATGTCTTTGTTTCTGGAGACTGATTTAAAGAAATGTGTCTGGTTGACAAGTTGACAAGGGCTAGATTGTTATGGTGGATACATTGTGTCAACTTGATAAGTCTACAAGATTAACTAAGTGACTCAGCAGCTCTACATCCTGGAATATAGAAGATAAGCCATCACCTTTCTAGGATATTGCTCATTGTGTCAATTTGAGAAGGTCAGAATTTTAACTAAGTGATTCATCAGGGGGCCAGTGTCCTTACTTTGTAACATCTTCAGCCTATGCAAGAGGAGGACAAGGAGATTTTATGAGTGCTACACTGGCCCTGGAGGTGGGGGAGGGGGTGGCCTGTGTGCAATATAAAGGAGGAAAAGAGGCTTGCTCTTCCCCACTTTTGCTCTGGTTGCTTTTGCTGGCTGCTGCCTTGAAGTGTTGCCCTGGAGTGGGGCCACCCTGCCTTGGAGTCAGATGATTGTGGGCTGAAACCTCTACAAACAGTGAGCTAAATAAATCTTTTCTTCCTTCATTTTGAGTGTCAGGAATTTTGTCCCAGTAATGAGAGAAACATAACCAAGACAAAGTGATATTAAAAATTCATACTCATTATTGTCTGTGAATGTATGAACAACCATTTCGAAGAAGGTAAAGACACTAGGGTAGCCATTGTTAATCTCCTGTTGTTATGTTTTGAAGACTTGTATTGCTTGCAGTGTTCTGTTCTGAAATGCTATGCTGTGTTTGACTCTATTCTGTTTTGTTTTGTTTTGTTCTATTCTCTTTAAAATAAAAATTAAAAAAATTCATACTCACAGTCTTTGCTTAAACATTTCTGGAAATTTTATGTTCAATAATATATATCCAAACTAACAATTAATTATTATAGAAATCAGTTATCTGGCAAAGCTAACAACAGACCAATAAATGTTTTAGCAATATCATGAAATACATTCAAGTTAAAAGTAATCATAGTAATTTTCTATATAATTCCCTGATTATAAGCATGTTTGTGTATGTGTATTTATAAAATGTCTTCAGCTTTATTCTAAATCTTATCCCTCCCACTATGTTGGCTTTTTCATCTATAGTCAAACATGGACTAATATCTTTGGAAACAGGTTAACAATTACCTTTTTCTTTTATTGGAAATGGTGGCTCAGAACACAACAGCCTCTAAGACCCAATGTGGGTTATATCTCACCAATTATCTAACTTTCCACTGCTCCTATAAGTAACTAAGGTAACATATAATGATAGTAATAAAACATCTTCTATTTGAAATACATTGCATAATTCTTGCCTCCTATCATAAACAGACGTCATCTAAAAGAACAATTGCTCCTTTTGATGTGTATTTACATTCAACAGGCTTCACATGACAAAATGGTTGTTAACAATAATTATTTTATTTGCCATAAATTTTTTCAACTACAGGTAACACCATCACAATGAAAGAATGGCATTACATAAAACGGGGGAAAAAGCAGAACCACAACTTAAGCAACTACTTTTATTGGACTTGAGTTGATACCCTATCAAAGAAAATTGTCATCAGGTTTATGATCCCTATTAATTTTTAACCAGATGATTAATTTGTTTTCACTCTTTGGCATATTTGAGCTGCTTATTTTGTGTGTTTGCACTCTTTTCTTTTTCTGTAACTCTTTTTTTTTTCATTTTTAAAAAAATCAGAGTATATTCTCTTTCCTTTATCCCTACTCCTTTTGTAAACCTAAGCCTTTATTTACTATGAGTCAATATATTCTCCATCATAGCAATGATCAGGAGAAACACACCTCTCATATTTACATATATCTGTGCATATAGAGTAACTGAGATAAAATTGACCTCCTTATATATCTAGTAGCAAGTTATAATCTCCTATAATTATGAAGAGCAAAAGGATTGCTCAGGTATAGGGTGAAGTCCACTACAGGAATGGTTTTATGGTGATCACTGATTAGAATAGCATTCTTGGGGAACAGGGACAAAGATAAAAAGAATAACTGTAACTACCAATCTACTCAGTGTCCTTGAACAAAGCAGCAAATTAATCCTTTTGTTTTGTTTTGTTTTATTTTGACAATTACTTTTTCTGCCTGTTGGATTGGACTATTGAATTGGAGGAATGCTTCAGTAATTTATTTTCACTAATTAAAACTTTATATGATATGAATTTATGCTTAACTTTATACTCTATACAATGTATTGCTACACAAATTACAGTTTTGAATAAGATTACAGAATTTCAGGGTGTAAAGTTACTTAAAAAGACAAACTGAGATGAAGCACTTTAAGAAGTATCATTTGCATGTAAACATTATGATCACTAGGAATGATCTTTTTGTAATCTTTCCTGGAGACTTGTCAGGTACCAGTTGTGAGGAGTCCTGTTACAGGAATACAAACTACTGTGCATTTGAAAATCCTACATTGCCAGTCACAAAAATATCTCCATGATTTCATCATTTTATCCTCAAGCTAAATCAGCTAAGATAATAATGGTTTTTAAGGTAAATTAACAAGTCTGAGTTATTGCAATGCATTTAGAGAATCCAGTGATGCTATGTGGCATGGCTTTAAAAGCATTACATTTTGTCTTCAAATAGCATATTATATTCTCATTATTCTTTTAATGAAGTACATAGAATCCTCCTTTATTTAAGTGGCCTATTTATCTTTTCTGTCTTCAACAGTTTTTCACTTAATAACTTATTGAATCAGTTATTTTTCAACTCTCCAAATCACTCATATAATTATTCATCTTTCTCAATAATCTTTGTATGGGAACATTTTGCCTTTTCCCCTAAATGTCTTTATTTTCTCCCTTTTCACATAGGCAAAAGAATTCAAAGTATTTAAATAAAATTCACAAAATTTGATTGGTGTCCTGGAAGTCCTATTAAAAATAAAATCTCAGCTGGGTGTGCTGGCTCACACCTGTAATCCCAGCACTTGGGAGGCTGAGACAGGAGGACCAGCCCAGGCTACAGAGTGAGCTCAAAGCCAGCCTGAATGGCATAATGAGACCCTGTCTTAAAAAGGCAAGGGCCGGGGATCTAGCTTGTGGCCTAAGCGCCTGCCTGGCAAGTGCGAGGTCATTAGTTCAATCCCTGGTGCCGCAAAAAATAAAATAAAATAAATAAAATTAAATCTCATTACCACAAGGCTAGCTGGAAAGAAATTGGCAAACAGCTCCACCAAAATCAGGCTGTTTTCTGGAGACAAACCAAGATTCTATAACCAAAACCACAAGAGGCTAGGCTACTTAGCTACTTCAGTTGGGTAACCCAGGTCCTGCTGCCAGTCTCAGTAATTTAGGGAGCTGCTCTCTGTTACCTAGAGTTAGCTGCATTTAGAGATAGGTTGAATGATTGCTACATGCACATTTCATATTTCCTTTTGTCAGAAGACAAATGAATATCAACAGGCACAGGATACTCAACTAATCATCCTTAGATGGCCTTTGTAGTATACAGTTTTGATCAGATAGTACATAATAACAGCGCTGTCTTCCACTACCTATCAAGGTGACCAGCACCTTTCAATTTGAATCCCAAGAAGTGTCAAAGATCTGCCTCACTTAGGGGCTGCAGTCCTCTTCCAATGTCTAACATTTAGTTATAAAAATGTCATCATTTTCTTACTGCCACAAGCAAATGTTTAACTTTAGAAAATTTCTCACAAAGAAAGCAAGGTAGGTTCTAGATGGGGATGGAACATTTTGCATTACATTACTGAAACTGACCGATGGTTTCATTAATTAATAAGAAAGGGGAGAAAGAAACTATATGGAGTCTCACAAAGTATAATGTAATCCAGAAATAATTGTGAGTTCTAAATTTTCAGTTCTTATGGGATAAAAAACACATTGCACTAGTTTTCTTAGCCAAAATTATGTGACTTTATTATATACATAATACAGATGCCACCCAAGACCCAGTCATAGGTGCCTCTGTTCATAGTGTTGCAAACAAATGCCATCAATAAATAAATAACAATTAAGCATTTAAAATGGCTAAAAACTACCCCAGTGATCCTCCAGATTTCATATTGGGAAAAACTGTAAATCACTGGGAAGACTTTAACTGTGTGTTTAGCCTCTTCAAAAAACATTTAGAAAGACATGTAAACATGTGTGTGTGGTTCATTGATGTGATCGTGGTGCAAGAAAAGCTTTTTTTTTTTAAGTCAAGAAATAATCATATTGAATCATCCTTGGTTCAAGCATCTTGAGATCTGTCAGTTAGTAATAGAAATCCACTAAAACCATGAAGTGATAGACAAATTTAGAAGAGAGATGTAAGGAAGTTCATCTCAGAATTGCAAAGCACAAAAGTATACTTAGGCCTTGATCAAAAAACAAAAACCTCAAAAGCAGTTTTGTCCCCCACTGGATAAATTCACTGCATTTTTAGAACATCTAAAATATGGTTACTTTTTTTTCAGAGCTTTCAAGTAAGTTTAGTTTCCTGTCTTCCAACTCTCCTTACTTATAGGTAGAATGTGTGTTGGTATCTAGTTCAGTCTCAGGTTCACGGTTTAAATTATCAAGAGATTGAATCTGATTGTCTAAATTGAGATCATATTCCATCTTGGTCCAGTCAGATACTGGGAAGAGAGGTCCCTGATATGCAAACACCAGCAGGACTGAGTGGCCTGGGATGAATGAAGAAAATGCTTCCTTCCCCTGCAACCAAGTAATCGTTTACACAGAAATATCAAAAATAAAACTTGTGCATTTAGAGAAAATTAATTTCTACACATTACATAAATGCCCTGCATACTGAAGACAAAAAACCAATGATAATCATATTAATTTTTATTTGAAGGTTTATTTTCTAACAAGGGAAGGTAACATTCAACTCTTACAACATTATACCATTTTTAAGTATATGAATACTGAACATAGTTGAAACTCAGGCATAGATTTAATAATTACTTTTTTTGAAATTCAGGCTCCCACAATGGTAACAAAATGTTCGTTTTGAAAAAAAATTTTATAAACATCCATTCATATATTTCATCACCTGTTGATTAGTAGTTATATTCAAATAACCAATTCATATATTCTTTTATTTTAAGGAGAAAAACCGATAAAAACAATGATACAGAATTTCAAAACAAGGTAATAGGATATTAACAATGGTTAATACATTGCATATTATCATCTTCAAAGTAGTTGCTCAGATTACAAGATATACGCATGAAAAACTGATCCAACAATATAAGCACAAACCATTCTTTTCAACGAACAAATAGAATTTAGTAGTATAATTATCTTAGCCCTCTTGTGTTTCTTACATTAAGGAGACAATATGATGTTTACACATGTGAGTCCGATTTATTTCACTTATGACTATGGTCTCAAGTTATATCCATTTACCTGTAAAAGCCTTGAGATTATCTTTATAGCTGAGTAATACTCCATTGTATAAAAATACCACATCTTTTTAATCCATTCCTCTGTTCATGGGCATTTGTGTTGTTTTCAAGATTTAGTTATTATAACTTGTGCTTCTATAAACATGGGTGCACATATATCACTGTGATATATTTTTAATTCTTCTGGGAAGATATCCAGAAGGGAAATAGCTGGATCAAATGGGACCTCTAATTCTAATTTTTTGAGGAATCTCCACACTCACCAGTCTACACTCACCCCAACAGTGGAGAAGGGTACCTTTTTCCCCACTGACCCATCACTATTTGTTATTGATTGATTTGATGATAGCCCTTCTTTCTGGGATGGGATGGAATTTCAGTATTGTTTTAATTTGCATTTCTTGAATGACCAATGATGTCAAACATTTTTTCATTTATTTGGTTGCCATTTGTATTTCTTCATCTGAGAATTGTGTATTCATTTCAGATGCCCATTTTTGGATTGAGTCTTTAATTTGGGTGGTCTGATTTTTTTCAGTTCTTTATATGTTCTAGATAGAAGTCTTTTGTCTGAGGGACAGTTGGCTAAAATTTTTTCCCATTTTATGGATTTTTCTTTTGACTCTGTTGGTGATTTCTTTTGACATGCAAAAACTTTTAATAAGATGAGATCTCAGTTCTTGATTCTTTGAAGTACTTCCCATGCAATTTGAGTTTTGTTCATGAACTCTCTGCCGACCCCTATGTCTTCAAAATTTCTACCTACCTTTTCTTCTAGCAGATATAGTGTTTCTGTTTTAATATTTAGATCTTTGATCCATTTTGACTTTAGATCAATGCATGGTGACAGACATGGGTCTAGTTTTAGTCTTCAGCATGTGGAAAGCTAGTTTCCCCAGCACCATTTATTAAAGAGGTTTTTCAACCATTTTATCAATAATAAATTTGAAATTCAGTACTATTATATTTTGTCCAAAACACATAAGGCAAGCGTGAGGCAGTAGTAGAATTCTTGAATATTAATCAGACAATATTTCAACTAATCCAAAAGTGTCTCTGAAAAAATTAGAAGAATCTGACTCTTTCTCAAAACAATGTACCAACATCTGCCAGGAAATTGCCATCACAAATATAGAAATCCATGATGACTACAAATGTGAACAGCTCCACTCCCTGGAATTATACAATCTAAAACCTGCACGACTTAATATGCCGGCCTATTAACAAAACAATACAGATATTATTTGTCAGTCTTTCTTTTCACATGGAGTGCTATGCATTAATGTTCCTGCTCTTCCCCTCTCTCTGTTTCATTTCCATCTTATTACCTATGTAAATGAATAAGGTCTGAAAATGTTTTAACCCATGCATCCCATTGGTATCCCAGTGATAAAAGACTTTGAAAGGAATATTAGATCACACTTTCAATAAATCTCTACATATTATTCAGCCATAAAACATTATGTGATCCTAAAAGTCCATAGTTTAATGTACCTATTGTTCCTCTATGACCTCTTATTTTAAGAAAATCTTAGTTCAATAGCAAACAAGGGAAATCTCTCTGCATCAACAGTTTCCATTTTGTGGCTCCCCAGTTGGATGAAGTGAGTGACATCATTCAGACGAACTGTTTGGAAGACCTAACCACATGCATTAACTACGTGCTTATTTCTCCCATGACTGCAAGGCCAACCTCTTTGCAGAATGATGGCTTTGCCACTTAATATTCCATTAGACCAGCAGTGCCAAAAAGGAGAGGAATGGTAATGAATGGGGGTCTCCAGGGAAGTATGTGTCATAAGGAATAGCATAATGAATCAATAGGATTAGATAACATTACACTTGGAGGAGGAAGAAGGAAACTTATTTTTATGGTAAAGTGACAGAAAGTTAGAACTTACATATTTATAACAATTGACTAGACATCTTATGCTGAATTCATAAGTACACTTTCAGTGAACAACATCTTATTTGACTCCATCCTTTCACTCAAGATGTAAGAAGAGAGGTGGAACCACATTTTCTGTCTGACCTTGGCTTTAAACTCAATCATTTGGCAATTATCAAAGGTACCTAAAGTTTTGACTTTGGCATAGTATCAGATATGTGCAGGAGAATAGCAGGTGGCCTATAGTAGTGGCCTCAAGATATAGCTTCTGTAGATTTTTTTTCCCAACAGTCACATTTATATGATATTTCTAACAGCCACAAGAATATCAATTTTAAATACTGTTTCTGTGTTAGTGAGCAAGACAGTAACTTCTTGGATGTTCATATTATAATAACTCTATTTACATGCCCGTTACAACAATTCCTACTCCTAAGAGTGTCAGCAAAGTTCAGGAGCACAGTCTTGGGTAGTTTGTGTGTGTGTGTGCATCTTTCTAGAACATTCTTAAATGGCTACGCATGTCCAACACTTTCGTACAGTAATAGAGTCAAAATAATACCTAAAGTATTGACTCCACGAAGGAGGAAGACAAAAATCCTAGAGGTGCAACATACTCTAGAATAGAATGCCATGACCTGCAATACTGTTGATAATGCCAGTACAGAATCAAACTAGAGCACCTGAAACAGGTCTCCATGAATCTGTAGGAAGAGGGCCCACAGAGTGGTAGACAGTAGCAGCAGTTGTCTAAGGCCAAGAGACTTTATTTCCTTGCTGGCAACTGGATCTGCCAGACATCCATTTATGAGGCATAAAATAATAATACTTGGGATATCGAACAATAAAAATTTTGGGCAAATCCACCAGGGAAAAATCCTACAAGTATACCCAAATAGACAATGAATGTTATTTTCTACTACATGCTAACCATTCAGTACAGTATTGTTGGTAGTAAGGGTAATACAAGGAGTAAGTAGAAGAGACATTATTCAGAGAAATAATTGCTCTGCAGATTAGAGTTCCGCTAACTTTTTCTGCTCAAAGCATCCATAAATTCTAGTTCACATGTCTGCCTCAATTACTTTTCAAAATATTGCATAGATTGAAGTTATTTATGTTAAAGAATTATCTGAACACTCACACCAAGAAAACAGGAAAATAAAACCTGCAGCTTTTACTATGCATCATGATAAAAGTTTCCATCAATATCTAATAGGTACTGGAAATATTTTAGAAAAATAACAAAGTGGATAATTATTTTATGGCAAATATCTCTTGCCTGATGAGTGCATTATTTGTTAAGATTTCCAATGATGTCTTCAGGTCCTTTTGTCAAGTTTTTCATTAAGGGATGAATACTTTTGTTTGACAATTAAAACAAAGATTACGTTTTATAATAAATTATATTTATTTCATTGAATGGTAAAATCTACATTTTTTCCAATGTTCTGATATTCCTTTTGTTGTTGTTGTTCTGATATTCCTAAACAAATTTTATATAACTCTTGTTCTTATAGTGCTTTCTGGTTAGTTTTTAAATGGTTACTTTACATACATAGAATCTCATTAATTCTATGTTCCTAGAGGCCCATTAGTGACCCTTCAGAACTGGTGGGCATTGCCTTAGTAGGGCAGCAAGTTCATTCACTGTCATCCACATTTGTGTTTGTTCAGGTCTTGAGCTCACAGAAGTTTGCTCACTGGAAATGATGAGATAGAGCTCCCTTCCTTAAAAATTTCTGTCACTTACTCGTTTAGAAAAGATTACCTGGTTTAAGAAACTCCTCTTTTAAAATTTAAAAACAATGCGAAGAGAAACTACTCAAAAGTTTCTTATAAAGTTAAACATATACTTGTGTTGCTAGCCAGTCATTCTACTTAAGGAAAAGGAAAACAGATCCAGACAAAGACCTGTATGTCAATGTCCAAAGCGACTTTACTCATAACGGCCACAAATGAAGAAAATCAAAAGTTCACAAAGAGATAAATATCTATACAATAGAATAGTAGGCAGAAATAAAGAAACTACTGATGTGACTGGCTACTAGTTTCACATGCTCAGGTTCAGCACTGACCAAATAAAAGGAGGCCGTTTGTCTTAGCCAAAAAGAAAATGGATTTATTTAAAGCTAACTCTGAGGAGATGAAGGGCCCATTTCCTTCAAACCATCTCCTCCCTCTTACAGGTGTGTTGAGGTCTTTTGTAGCAAGGAACAGTTGGGAAAGGAATACAAGGAGACAACAGAGACTTGCAGGTGCTTTTCATCCCTTCCTGGGCCCAGAACTCTCTGCTCTTCCCTGTGGAAGTGAAACTAGAATCTGACCTCTTGTAGCCATCTCCTGCATGCTCTGTCCATCTAGGCTGAGGAGAGGTGGGGGGAGCTACTAGCGCCCTAGGTCTGAGGAAGTCTGCAGGAGCCACTGTTCTCTAAAAGAAAAAAAAGTCTGACTTTTAAAGTTCCATTTCGCAGTGCTGGTAACAGTGATACATACAAAAATACAGCTAATTCTCGTGTTATGTTAAGCAGGGGGGGAAAATCCCACTACAATTGATGAGTCCACTTGTATAACAGTCTGGAAGTGGCAGAACTGTACTGGCAGAAAGCAGACGCTGGAGGTGAGAGAGGAGACTGATTGCCAAGGGACATGAAGAAACTTCTCAGTGTGGCAAAAGTTCAGCATCTTATTTTGGTGGCAGTCACGTGTCTGTACACACTTGTCAAAACTCATTGAAGTATACACTTAAAACGTGCGAATTTTATTACTGACCTGGTTTCACAACATGGCCAGAAACACCATGGATGAAAAAGTTTTGTGGGCTCACTGAAGGCATTCACTGACTCCAGGCTCATTGCTTTCCTTTGGAGAACAGGACAGCTGGTGAAGTTTAAACACTACTCAGATTACTTACCTCAGTATCTAACCCTAAAACAGTTGTGAGAAAGAAAAAGGGAGCTTGGATACTGAGAAGTAATTATCTTGCTTAACTTGATGAAATGTATTCAGAAAAGAATTTTTAAACATTTGTTTGCTGCACATAAGGATTTCACTCATGCTGGGATGTTGGTACATGCTTATAATTCTCCTTAATTCTTTTTACGTCCCCTGGTCCTCCCTGGCCTTCCTCCTCCTTCCATATCTAGAGTCCCTTCCTACTTTCAAAAGATCCATCCCCATGTTTTATATTATCAATCTTTTATTTTGCTCTTCAAATTATTTTATATTTTAGGTTTCTCATGCAAGAATTATGCTTTTGTGTCTGATTTATTTCACTTAACACTACGATTTGAAGGTGCATCCATTTTCCTACAATCGACTTGAAGTTATCCTTCTTGATAACTGAGTAGTATTCCATTGTCCATCCATACTATACTTTCTTTATCCATTTTTGGTGAACATACAGGCTGACTCCATGACTTGTGCTGTTACAAACATGGGTAAGCATGTATTAGGATTTGTGATGTTATGACTAACATGGGTATGCATTTATTGCTGTGATATATTGTCATTAACTCTTTCAGGAAGATACCTGGAGTGGAAGAGAAATTCTATTTCTAGTTTTTTGAAGAATCTTCATACGAATTTCCATAGTGGTTGAGAAGCCAGTTGGCAGTACACACCATCATCCCAGCACTCTTGGAAGCTGAGACAAGAGGACGATGAGTTTGTTCTACCCCTGTGTGGACAATTCAGCCACTTCATGAGAACGTGTCTCAAAATAAAAAAGGGGTACTGCTCAGTACACTGGATTCAATCTGCAGTATAAAAAAATATACAATAAATAAATAAGACAAGAATGTGGAAAATATCCACTTAAAATGTTTCCAAGACTCAAGTTTGGCAACCATCATGATTCCATCAAAAATCATCTCACAAAATATCATTAAAAATAGTTAAGGCCTTCAAATGCCTTTTATCCTAATGAAGTATATAGAAACAAAAGTTTCCACTGGTGAAAGCTTTAAAATTGTATGTTGTTAAGTTGACACATACTAATTACACATATTTATGAAGTATACCATGACATTTTAATACATACAAAGTATAATGATCAAACCAGGGTAACTGCCGTATGTATTACCTCAGACATTGATCACTTCTTTTGTTGGAAACATGCAAAACTCTCTCTACTACCTACCTTGAAATAGTGAATGAATTGTTATTGACCACAGCCTCCTGTGCTGCAGAACATTAAAAGTTACTCCTATTCAGCTGCACCCCTCTACCCATGGTCACCCTCTCTCCACCCCTGCCTCCTCCACCTCTTCCCGGGCTCTGACAACATTATTCCATTCTCTGCTTCTCAAATTTTTCAAAGCTCAGTTTTGCATACAGTTTCTATGGAATACCCCTGGCAAACATTTCCTTTTTCTCTATATCAAAAAGATAATCAATTGCAGTCCTTGTCCTTTTTAGAGTGCCAGGAGATTATAGATTATATTATAATAACCTTGTAAGCAGCTTTTCCATTAAAAATTCTAAGTTTTTATTTAGATAGGTATTTTAATCATTTGTTAATGTTTTATGTATTATTCTTTACTTTTCTTTTCTTTTTTTGGGGGGGGGACACAGAGTTTCACTATATAGCCCAGGCTGGCCTCAAACTCATGGCGATCCTCCTGCCTCACCCTCACAAATGCTGTTATCACAGGTGTGTACCACCACATTAGGCCCGAAGATTGGCTAATCTTGATTGTCCTCTCAAATCTTCTTTTGCCACTTACTTTCTAAAATATTAGCTATTGAAAATTAAAGTAAGTAAAATAGTTTCATGTGATTAAATTAGTCCTGATTTCCATGATTGTTCCAAGGGATACTGATCTCTTTTAATCTCACTTCTATAAATATTGCATATACTATAGTTTAAAGATATTAAAAAACAATTGTTTTCCAAGCCAATATTGACATTTTGATAGCAAGTAAAAACATTTATTTACTATTACAATGAGCATAGCAAAGAACACAAATTTTGGTAAATATATGTTCAATCAATCACTATATGATAAAATACAAGCTAGTGATTATTTTTACCCTTCAACTCCATATGTGATTTTTGTTTTTTGTTAAGGTGATCTCAGGATTTTTTCCTAGTTATAAAATAAGAAGATTTAAATTCATTTTGTAGACTTGGCATCTTTCCTCTCTCCTCAATTGTATTAGTTTTATAAAATTAAATCAAAATTGCATGATCTAGCTTTTCCTGCCACACAGTCTTTGCAACAGACAACTATAAATGGTGGAAAATACACCTCATAAAATCATGGAACTTAAACAAAGCTGGTTCTGAGGTGGTTTCTATAAATTTCCTAAGCCAGTTTAAACCTGAGTTGTGATAATACCATTTTTAATGAATTCTTCACATGTTCTTGTGTTTTTCCTTGATACATTTACGGACTTACATTTTCAATTATTCAGTAAAAATTTAAAGCAAGAGGTTTTATTTTGGTTTTTGCATAACTTCGCAAATAATATTATGAGGGAAAAATCAAAGAAATAGAACATCAGTAACAAGGTCCATACTAATCAAGCTTCTAGGCCTGAAGGTGAGGAGAACAGAATGAGTGCAGGAAAGTGACGGTGTTCTGTGACATAGTTGTTTGGCACTGGCAGGCAGAGCGGACTTGAACTGAATGAAACCAATGATGTTTCTGACCAGAAGTTTTTCATAATGTACATCCAGCCCTTTGCTAGGCATGAGGACACAAAGCAAGTAAGAAGCAGTACCTGCCTTAAGGAACTCTCAAATTTTTATCAAAGACCTAAAGCATTTGCTATTTCCACAAGACAGATTCCTTTTAATTTTGTTAATTATTCCACAGCAATTTGTTACCCACTATCTGTATTTAAAATATAAAAAGATAAAAAAACATTAAAAATTCACAGCATTTCTATATACCAGTAATGAACTAGCCAGAAAAACAATTCCATTCATAACAACTTCAAAAAATTATTAAAAATATCTAGTAATCAAACCACCCAAAGAGGCGAAAGATCTCTATAATGAAAATTACAGACCACTGAAGAAATAAATTGGAAAAGACACAAAAGATGAAAAGACCTTCCATGTTCATGATGAACAAAATTAATATCATTTAAATGGCAGTATTACCAAAACTGATACACAGATTCAATGCAATCCTCACCAAAATTCCAATGACATTCTTCACAGAACTTAAAAAAATACTAAAATTCATATGTAAACACAAGAGGACCAGAATAGCTGAAGTAATCCTAAGAAATAAGAGCAAGGCTAGAGGCATCACAATACCTGATTTCGAATTATATTACAAAGCTACGGTAACAAAAGTAGTATGATACTAACACAAAAAATAGACATGTAAACCAGTGGAATAGAATACAGGACACAAGCCAAGTGTGCTGGTGCACACCTGTAATCCTAGCACTCATGAGTCTGAAGCAAGAGGATCACCATGAGTTCAAGGTCAGTCTCGGCTACATAAGGAAGTTCAAGGTCAATCTGCACTACATAGCAAGACCGTCTCAAAAAACAAACAAAAAAAAATAGAGGACACAGAAACAAACCCACACCATCTGATGTGTGTGGAGAAACCATCCGATTCTAGACAAAGAAAAGACATCTGCTTTAAACAAATGGTGCTAACATAAACTGGATGTCCATTTGTAGAAGATTGAAATGATCTCTCATCCTGTACAAAAGTCTAATCAAAATGAATGATGGACTTAGGCTTTTAAGACCTAAAAATTAAAAACCACTAGAAAAAAACAAGAGAAACACTTGAAACCACAAGCACAGAGAAAGACTTTGTGAATAGGACTCCAATAGCACAGGAAATAATAGCAAGAAACCACAAGTGAAGTTATATCAAATTAAAAAGTTTCTGCACAGCTAGAAAAACAACAGAGTGAAGAGACAATCTATAGAATGGGGGGAAATCTTTGCCAGCTGCTCTCCCAACAGAGGGTATCTATAATATGCAAGGAAATCAAAAACTTGACACCAAAAACAAAACCTCAATCAATAAATGGACAAATGAATTGAACAGACACTTCTCAAAGGAAGTACAAATGGCCAACAAACATATGAAAAACTATTCAGTATCCTTAACCATGAGGAAAATACAAATTGAAACCACATAAAGGTTCTATCTCAGCTCAGTTAGAACAGATATCATCAAGAATATGAAAGCAAGCTGGGTGTGGTGGTGCACACCTCTAATCCCAGCACTCAGGAGGCTGAGGCAGGAGAGTCATCATGAGTTCAAAACCAGCCTAGACTACACACCAAAACCCTGTCTTAAAAAAATAAACCAACGACCACAACAACAAGTAGAATACTAAAGTAATATATTCTGAAGATGATTCAGGAGAAAGGAAGCCTTCTACATTGCTAAGAAATGTAAATTAGTACCGCCACTATGAAAATCATTATAAAGGTTCTACCAAAGACTACAATTAGGAAAAGGAAAAAAAAAAAAGACTACAATTAGGTATAGCATATGACCCAGCTCTACCTTTCTTTAGTATGTCCCTAAAGGAATGAAAACCAGCATGCTACAGAGATGTCTGCATCATCACATTCATTGTGGCATAATGCACAATAGCCAAGATATGGAACCAGCCTAGGTACCCATCAATAAATAACTGAATTTAAAAATGTGGTATAAATACACAGTGGAGTATTACTCAGCTGTAAAGAATGAAATGTCATTTGCAGGAAAATGGATGGAACTGGATAGTCTCGTGCTAAGCAAAATAAGCCAGATTCAGAAATACCAGTATTGCATGTTTTCCTTAGTATTTGGAATCAAAACGATGAAAAAGAAGAAGGAGGCAGAGGAGCAGGAAGGGGAAAAAAGGAAGAAGGGGAGTAGGGGAAGAAAGGGGTCAGAGAATGGGAAGGAGAACAGGAAAAAGGCAGCAGAAAAGTAAAAGGGAAACTACTAGCAGCAATGTAGAAAGGTTCTTTTTTTCCTGAATCATCTTCAGCATTTATTATTTTCTTGTTGCTGTTGCTGTTGCTGTTATTGGTTTTTTTGAGACAGGGCCTTGGTGTGTAGTCATGGCGATCCTCCTGCCTCAGCCTCCCAGAGTGCTGGGATTAGAGGTGTGCACCACCATGCCAACTTGCTTTCATATTCTTGATGATATCTATTCTAATTGGGCTGAGATAAAACCTTTATGTGGTTTTGATTTGTATTTTCCTAATGGCTAAGGCTGTTGAACATTTTAGACAGGAGGAAGCGAAGAAGGGTGGGGGGAGACATCACATAGGATAATGGGGGATGGATATTATCAAAATACACTATATGCATAAAAGTACCACATTAAAACACAATCTTTTTTAAAATAGTAACCACTAATAAGAATATATTTAAACATAAGCAACACATGAAAAATTGTTTCTTTAGTAGTCGGAAATGTCACATTGTTTCTTTTGTTCTCAAACTCAACATTCCTGATATTGTTTCTGTTCTTCCACCAATATTAGTCTATAGAGTTAAGCTTAAAATTATTATATTTGCAGCAGTAACATGTATAAATATGAAATTTAATAATTTATTTGCTCTGGCCATAAAACCATGTTAAAAATTTTTTTCTGAAGTTTTCTGTAGTTTTTAAGTAGTATACAATGAAATAGGATACAATGAAAATAAAAAATTAAATATATTTAAATGTAAAAATTTAAACTTTACCAGAAAGCCTCTCTTATTCAGATTCATGGCAGTTTTCTTTTTAAAAGAGAAGTGCACATATCTGTGAATGAAAATTTCTTACATCTAGAAGACAAGAGACAGGATTCAGAATCAATTTTATCTCTACTTTTCCTTTTTATAAATGTAAGTGCTGAAAAACATGTTCACATAGAAGCTAGTTGGAAATGGAAGCACTTTTCTGAGAGCAACATCAAGTGTTCGGACTCTTGAGTTAGACGACAGGACTCATAAAGCCCCATCAGTTAACAATTAGTAAGAGCTCCTTTTATTTATTTTTTGAAAGCAAAGAACTAGAAACTGCCACAACTTCCCAAAGGCTCTGTTTGCTACTCGGTTATCAAAGTCCTCTGCTTTCCCAACAGCAGCCTCAATAAATCTAATCTCTCTTTGTGGGTCGGTAGAATGGTACACCCTAGGGCAGCACGCTAACTCAGAGTGACAGAGATGCCTTTGCCAGGAAGGAAAAAGGAGATTATGAACAGGGAGAGGGTGAAGGTGAATGCTTGTTCTTAGGCACAGGAGTCTCAGCTGTTTCATTAATCACAGCAGAATTAATTACTAATGGTTGAGAATCAGGATGTTAATCCCCCAAGTTCTCATTGTTGGTGTAGACACTGGAAACATCAGCAGGCTTCCAGCCATACAGGTATTCAAATGAGAACTCCACTTCTCCAGATGCTATGATGCATGCAGATGCTCACAGGTAAAAGTGGACCATAGCTAAGCAAGATTATGTTTCATAATTTTAGAAAAGTACATCCCATTGATAATGATGCACTCTCAGTAATATATACTTCATATGATACTGTTTCTATCAGAGTTTGATATTAACCAGACTTTGTCTCTCTCTCTTTTATTTTTTTGGAGACAGGGTTAGACTATGCAATTCAGGCTGGCCTTGAACTCACTTTATATCCCAGACTGGCCTGGATCTCACAGTGCTTCTCCTGCCTCAGCCTCCTGAGTGCTGGGATTATAGGGATGTGCCTCCATGCCCAGCTAACCAGACTTCTTAAAAGAATTTTATAACCATATTTTTGTTAGTAAGAGGCAATCATACTTTGCAAAAAGTGAACTATTTCACATCTCCGATTTACAGAATTTAACCAGATATTTTAAAAAAGCATAGGAATCTAATGAATTTTAATATTAGTGAAATGAATTTCTGGAGATGAGACAAGAAGACAACTAATAAAAACATATATTTGGCATGATTTTAAAAAAACAGTGTTCTAAAGCCTTACTTTCCTTGATTTAAAAAAAAAACACATTTTATGGTTTGTTTGTTTTGGGTGTTACTTATTAGTTTGTCTGTTGTGTACAACAATGGTATGTATATAAGTATAGGTATTTTGCTAAATTTATCTTTCATATTTTTGATGTGAGCATTCAAATCTTTGGAAAATATTTTTATCCTTTCAATAAAGCTTTCCAAGTTGATACTGAATGTAGAGTTACCTAAACTGATATTCAATAAACCAGTGTTAACATTGATCTTGTTAAGGTTCTATACTTGGTGACATGGGAGGAAACAAGACTAGGCCTTTCAACAAGTGTAAGAGAGGAAGACATTCTCAAACCACTATGAACCACAAAAAGAATTAAGAATGTCCCTGTACACGTGCAAAGGCTTTCTAAGGGATAGGACACTATTAGTTCTAGGAAAATCAATGTCAAAAAATGCATAAAATCTTAATGACAATTTTCATTACTAATTGATTAACTTTCATCATTCATATTAAATCAATCATTCATTTAGCAGAGACTCCTTGAGTGCCTGCTACGTACCTAATGTAATACCACAGAACAACAATGATGTGTGTTGTGGTTGAATAAAAATGCAGTTACTACCCTCAAAATGCTTATAGGTCACTTAAACAAATATTTACAGTGCAATGTTATAAGCTTTATAAACACAATGGAATATGTATATCTAAAGGTCACAGGACAAGATTTCTGTTTCTGGTTCACAAAAGGTTTTATGTTCATTTTTTCTTTAACATAGAACAAGCCAGTGCAGCAAGACACGGTCAGATTTAGGATTTATTTTGAAGGAAGAGTTGGCAGCCTTTTCTAATAGTTTGGTCATTGAATATGAGCGAAAGAAAACAGGTGAAGGTAACTCTAGACTAAAGGAATAAAGAACTGGAAAAGTAGAGGCAAAATTTAGTGATGCAGTATACCAGTTAATAATTGCTGCATAACAACTCACTTCAAAACGTGGTGGCTTAAAAGTGATTTATTCTGCAGAATGGGAATTTCATTTATGTTTAGCTAGATGGCTCTTCTCGCTTTCACTTAGAGCCATTCAAGTCAGCCAACAGCTTGGACGAAGCTTCATGGCACAGGGCAGCCTCACCCACAGGTCTAGCTGGTGGCTGGGGCATGTTAGTTCTCCATGTGCCTTCCCCAGGAAACCAGGTCAGGCTGATTCACATAGAAGGCTCCCAGATAGCAACCTTGGATACTGTGGAGCCTCTTGGGGTCTATATTAAAAACTCACACAAGGTCATTTCTTACACAGTCAATAATTAAAACAGAGGATCAGATAACTCTAGGTTCAGGGCTGGGAGATAGCAAGTGGACACGAACATGCATTCTGCTTCTCATAGACTGACTTCCCTCTCCTACTGTGGAAAAAGTTGACTTTGCCTTCATTTGCACATTGATTGAAATATTTCTAATCTGTAAATATGTCTGTTCTTTGGGTTATTATTTTTTCTTAGCATTTTAAAATTTACTTTGATTTTTGATAAAATACTGAAAATACAAAATTTCCCCATTTTACACATATATGTCTGTGTTATTTTCACAATGTTATGTAATGATCACCACCATTCATTTCCAAAATATTTTTTATCTTGTAAAACTGAAACTCTGAACCCATTAAAAATAAATCTCTAAAAAAAATCTCTATCCTATACCTTCCCACCCTGTGGCTCCAGATAACCATCATTCTACTATCTATCACTATGAATTTCACTACTTTAAGTACCTTATGTAAATAAAAGATTCAAGTATTTGTTGTTTTGTGAATTGCTTATTTCACTTAGCATATCTTCAGT
The DNA here is from genome assembly GCA_004365215.1 of Cuniculus paca. NCBI lineage: Eukaryota > Metazoa > Chordata > Mammalia > Rodentia > Cuniculidae > Cuniculus > Cuniculus paca. The sequence continues at coordinate 2,449 of RJWT010009814.1, read as the reverse complement.
ATACATTCATTTTGCAGCACATCACAGAATTTCCTTTCTTTTTTAAGGCTCAATAATACTCCATCTATATATACATACAGATACATAGATATAGATAGATACAACATTTTATTTATCCATTCACCCATTGTTAAACACTTGTACCTTCTAGCTGTTTTGAGTAATGTCGCCATGAACATAAGTATATAAATATCATTCAAGACCCTGATTTCAATTTTCTTGAGTATGAACTCGGAAAAGAAATTGATGAATGAGCTAGCAATTTTAATTCTGTATGTAAGTGCCAGACTGTTTTGCACTGCTACTTCATAAATGTTTCTTATAGCAAGATAATCCTACATTATAAGAAAAAGCGTACTAGTAAAGCCTCGCTATGTCTTAATATTTATCTACTTTAATTGATTGTCTTTGATAACAGGTTCTTAAAGTGCTTTTAAATTACTTGTGTAAGTACAGTAAAATCTTGGATTGTGAGCAATTTGTTCTAGAAGTACTCAGCAAGATGAACAACTATTTCTAATGAATTTCAATTTGGTAAAAGAGCAACATCTAGCAATACCAGTAGTACATGATGTTAAATATCACATGATCACAACTGAGCCAATGACTCTTCTCTATCTCACTGTGGGATTGTGGCTGATCAGCTTCCTACAGTACAGGCTTATGAAGGAGATAAGGCCTAAGAGAAAGAGAGAAAAAGACAGAGGAATGCTCACTTCAAATGAGGTTAAGGAGGTATGCCAAATGTGGAAAACAGTGCAAAGTTCACATTTCTGCGAAATCCTTAAAAGGAGGCAAAAGCAAGTGACATGGGATAGGTTCCTTGTTAAGGCTGCAAGAAAAGATTCCACTGAGCCACTAGACAGCAGTGATTCTGTTAGTGATAATGAAAGTCATCCTCCACAATCACCTTCCTCTCTCATTTCCCTCACACCAGTCAGGAAGGTTTCCAAAGGTAAACACAGGTTGATTTCGTTTTCTTTATACTTTGTATTTTCTTTACTATTTTGTATACTACAGTACTACAATCATTTTATATGAATATTTTTGGGTTATGGAGTGAATCATCTGAGTTTCCATTATTTCTTATAGGAAAATTCACTTTGATATACAAGTGCTTTGGATTACAAGCTTGTTTCTGGAATGAATTATGCTCACGAGCCAAGTTTTTACTGTAGCTTTAAAGGGACTTTGCAGAATTTCCCTATTCTTGAAGTCAAAGTTAAAAAAAAAAAAAAACCTTTGTAGCAATGTCCATCTGTCTGCAAAACGGTAGCTCTTTGACGGACAGAAAACAGCCAGACTAATGAAAAGAGGCTAAATAGGGGTATTATTTATTGGGCTCTGATAACTTATTGTTGGCAAGCAGGTGAACCCTAGGTAACAGATACAGAATTTAAAAAGAATTATGTTTGGTCTTCGATAAGTAAAGTGAGGGGATGGGAGGAAGATGGTATAAAACAATAAACAAACATAACTAATTCATGGTCAGAGCTCACCAGTCCTTCGGTGCAGAGCTCAGACTGTGTCTTGAGACTTCACATACAGAAAAAGCAGGGCTGGGACGAGCACTAATTGCTAATTGGGAGTTGAGTGACCATCTCGCTGTGGGAGAGCAGATGACTATGTGTGCATTAGCATAAACAACACATTCCGGGGGTCAAAACTATGCAGCTTCCCACGAGGAATATCCGACCCTGCTGACCCTAAGGCTGAGTGAACTGGTCCACAGAGCTTGCACAGATGCTAAAGGTGCAAAGAGTGTAGCGACGTCTCCTTCAATGCAACTCAGCAAACACTGAACACCTAATATTAAAAAATCACCACAACAGAGAAAGCTCACTGAGAATAATAAAATGAATATTCTTCTGTCTCCCTATTTTTTTTTTGTAGTTACTGTTCTTGGCTGGAATTTGAACTAAGAAAAAGGACTTGCTCATTATTATTTATGTAGAAATGCAACATATGAATTTATTAAACATTTAAATCGAACATTATAACCACTTCTGAGTATCTTCCAGTAATTGTGACTTCAGCTATGACCACTGCCAGCCCCTCCGAGCACACCTGAGATCACCCTTTAATCTGGAGTGGCTAAATCTGAATGTCAGTCTGTTCCTGGCCCTCTGTATTCCCATTTTTCCCTTGTCTTTCTTCTCTCCGTTCCTATTAGAATGTGTTTGCCAGAGGTTTATGGATTCCTCTGCTTTGCTAGGATGTAGCATTATTCTAATTTTAAGATAACGCTGCTAATTTGTGTCTCCCACGTCTATGTGTCCCAGTTCTGAAATTGGTTCTTGTTCTGTGGGCTCTCTCTTCCTTCACTCTTTTCTTCTCTGTCTATCTCTGTCTCTGTCTGTCTGTCTCTCTGTCTCTGTCTGTCTCTCTGTGTGTCTCTTTCTCTGTCTCTCCTTCCCTCCCTCCCTCCTTTCTCTCCTTTGCTCTGCCC